>WBMY01016060.1:5422-29106 GCA_013397315.1 Donacobius atricapilla
GGGTTGGGATTGATGAGATGGGGTTGGGATGGGATTGATGAGATGGGGTTGGGGTGGGATTGGGATCCTCCAGCTCGGTGTGCCAGCACAGGGGTTAGTTAACCTGGCCCAGGTAACCTCAGTCGGGCATGGGCAGGGAAGGTGCTGTGCCAGCTCTCAGGCTCCCTCAGGGGAGGTTTTTAGGCTCAGCCTTGGAGCTCCTGAAGCGGGGAGAGGATGCCCTGTTGTCGTACAGCCTCTCGCGCTGTGATTGCCTCTCACTTCCCTCGGCTCCAGCCCTGCCAAGAGGCACCAGATGACACCAGCCCCGAGGCTCCTGACGGTGCTTCCCCTCCAGATTGCAGCTCTGCTCCCCCTTGGAGGGGTTCATCTCCTCCCCTCGGCCCAGGGGGGATGCACACGCCCGGCACAGTGAGGAGTTACTGCGATGGGCAATCGCACGTCAGGCATCTCCTGGGCAGATCCTGCTGCTGGGAGTCGATTCCCTGACACATCCGTGTTTTATCTGCTTGTTTGGGAAAGGCGCCAGACGAAAGAGACACAGAAATTTAAATAAATGCAGGTTATCTAGAAGACATGATTTCATATTCACTTCAGGCATATCAAGATGCTCCAGAGCTGAGAAGAGTACAAAGAATGATGTGAGTGGTAGGAGTATTGATAAATTAATTGTACACAGCACCGAGCCCAGCTCTTAAGCTGATTTTTTGCTGTAATTCATGTTCTACAAGCACAGGGAGAGGCAGGAGAGCTGCTGCTGGAGCCTGAGCCAGCAGTGAGTGCTCCTGCAGCAGCAGGTTTGTCACGGATGGAACCTCCCCAGCTCAGGAATCATCTGTTACACCACATCCCACCCCAGAGGAGCTGCCAGCCAAGCGCGGCGCTGAGATTCCCCCTGCAAAGGCTGCCGAGACTGAATAACCCCGCCGTGACTGAGGGGCTGTGCTGGTGGTGGCCAGAGCACAGAGGGGGCTGGAGTGCTTTGGGCACGGTGACCACCTCCTTTGTCTCCCTGGGAGAGGGTTTGGTGCGGCCAGACCCATTTATTTGGAGTTAATTAATCATTCCGGGGTGTCTGGAGCTCTGCTCCCTGCACAGCAGAACCGACAGTGCCTGCACAGCCTGGCTGCACGCAGTAAAACCGCCTGCTTCCACTGGCTCCAAACTGTTCAGGTCACCATGCCAGGCATCCTGGAAGGTGAATTTGGACTCTGTGAGCTGGAAGCCTTCAGGGGGAATCACAGAGTCCTGGATCCCGAGGCAGTAGTGAGGGATCTGCTTGGATATCTCCAGAATTTTGTATTTCTGAGGGTGATTTTTCAATCCCAGTTCAGCCCATCCGGGGAGAAGAGGAAAAACAATCCCTGGAGCTCCACACTGAGGCCCTGGTGTCACAGAATCATGGAATGGGTTGGGTTGGGAGAGACCCTAAAGCCCACCTGCCATGGCAGGGACACCTCCCACTGTCCCAGGCTGCCCCAACCTCGCCTGGGACAGTGCCAGGGATCCAGGGGCAGCCACAGCTTCTCTGGGAATTCCCAGGGAACAATTCCTTCCCCATATCCCATCCATCCCTGCCCTCCGGCAGTGGGAGGACACTGAAGGGATATTGCAGAATATCGCTCTCTTCTGTAGAAAAATTCTATTTCAATGCTTGTTCGTTGGACACAGCAAAAATGGGGTTTATGTGTTAGATTTATCCAGGGCTCTCTGCTGTGGATGGCTGAATTTTTAAGCAAAAAAAATCGCTCTCTTGTGTTTTCCTGCCCTCTGCCTCCCCGTCCCCGCTCTCCCACTGTAATTATCCAGTTACTGACTCTGCACATCAGGTGTTTAATGTGGGGGAGGAGGGAGCTGAACGGTTCAATTAATTAAGCCAAGTTGTAGCAGATCATCATCATTTTTCAAGGTGTCAATGGAGAGGTCTCTGGGAGCCGTGCAGCTGAGGCAGGACCCCCTGGGAATTCAGCCTCACTTCCCAGCACAGCATTTTCCAGCCTGTGGAAATACCTGTCACGGCTTCGAGTTCACCCCACGGCAGCTACAAAGGGCATCTGCAGAATTATCCTGGAGGTCTTAATTTCCATCCCTGTAATACAGGGAAAAAAAAGCCCCAGCGAACCCCAGGATTTTTCTGCTGCTGTGCACAGAGGATTTTTGTGGGGCTTTGAAAAAGTCAGGTGCAAATGAAGAATTTTAGCTGTAATTAAACCATGGAACGCTGCAGGTGGAGCAGCAAAGGTGGGGAAGGCAGTAAAGCAAAGATTCCCCATGAAGCACAGAGATAAATGTGAATTCTGTGGGGGTTTTTTGGTGTGTCCAGGTAAGAAAGCTCTCTGGGTTTAGGCCCAGCTTGTTTACTATGAAGCCACACAAATTTCTGCTTTATCACACCTGAAACCAGTCTGGAGCTCAGTCAGTGTTTGTTGGCTTTTAAAAAGCAGCAGCAGAGGCATTTCCAGGACAGGTTTTATGAGGTGGCTGAGTGCTCACACCTTGGAGTGCGCAGGGAGCTGAGGGACATCGTGTCCCTGCCTGGGCACAGCTCGTGTGGGGGAAACTTCTGGAAAGATCCTTAATTCACCCCAGAATTAGATGGGAAGGTTTATCACTTTTAGGGTTCAGCCTTGCTCCCTTTATGAATTTTTTTTCTGCACAGCTGTTTGTTGGCTGTGCGGTAAATAAAATATTATTTTATTTCTGTTGTTGAACACAAATAAAATATTATTTTATTTCTGTCATTGAACACCGGGCGTTCCTACAGCCCTTGGTGTGTGGGTTGTGCCTCTGTGACACGATGCTGCCTGCCCTTATTGCTTTATCCCCAGTGCCCTGCAGCTGTTCCTGGCTTTGGCACCAGTTCTGCCGCTGCTCCTGGGGCAAGGCAGGTGAGGCTGAGGGGTGGGGCTGGGCTCTGCTCACCTGGGAGCAGGGTGGGGACAGCCCAGGGATGCTCAGCTGGAGTTTGGGAACTCTCTGTGGTGAGGAGGCCTCTGACCAACACCCCGAGGTCACAAAAAGGCTTTTCTGGGCTTCTGGAGGCTGCTGGAATGAGCAGGATGGAGATAACAAGCAGGTAGGTTTATTTAAATGTATTTTATCTCAGTAGAATGCATTTTTTTTCCTCTTTGGAGAGTTCTGTTGTGGTGGTTTGCTGTCTTAACAGAAGACGCAGCAATGTCTTTGATGTCTTTCTATAAAGTTTTATCTCTGTGCCCTGGCTGGCTCAGAGCCTTGTCACAGTGAGTTTTGTTTTAATTAACACAGTGTAGAGAGATTGGTTCTGAGGAGAGCAGAGCTCCCTGGCCAGGGCTGCTGTGGCAGGATCAGAGTTTGTTAAACTGCACCCACGGGGGCTGAGCACCGCCTGCTCCGGGCTGGGGCTGTTTCTCTGACCCCTGCCAGGTGCTCCTGCCTTTTAGAGCTGGGCTTTTCCCAGGTATGACACGTTTTAGCAGAGCCTTTTTCATTAGGAGGTTGTTCTCTGGTTTTGGCGTTTCACCTGCCCGGGCTGGGCTGTGGTTTTAAGGCTGTTTCTGGAGCAAACCAGGAATTCAAGGTGAATTAAAAGGCCACAGTCCTCTGGGCCTGCCGAGATTCTGTGTGTGCAAAATGCAGGAGTGAAGCAAGGGGGTGACGGATGGAGCCTGAGCCTGGAACTTCTTCACTCCTTTCGTCCTCCTGGGAATTTGAAATTTACTCCAGAACTTCATTTTTGTCACTGTTAGAAATGTTGGGTTTTTCAGCCTTGGCTTTCAGGCAGTTCACATTTTCTTTTGTGCGACTTTGCCTTGCAGTAGAACCGTTCCTTCCCTCTTCCTTATTTATTTACTGGCACAAAATCCAGCTTATTTCCCAGGCTAAATAAGCAATTTTGTTTTACTCTCATCCTCTGTTACCACTCCTTGATCATCCATGCAATCCTTGTATACCCTGAAATCCATCTGTCTTGAGCAAAGATGTACGAAATTATACACGAGATCGAAAATTGAGTTCTTTGTGTTGCTGCCTGTTGGAAAAATGATGCGTAATAGGATTGAACTTTTTTAATTGCGAATTCCCATTCGACGTAAAGCACGCTTGGTTTCCTCCTCTTTTACCCGTGAGTTCCTGGTATTTAACAGAAATTCTTGTTGCTGCCTCCCAAGAACAGCCTCTCTCACTGAACTGCAGACAGGGTTTTGTGTCCCCACGCACAGCAGTGAAATTGAGTCACTCTGTGCCCTGGCGTCGCGGGGTTAGAATTGGATTATTTGGGTTTGGAGCGGAATATCCTGATTGGATTTGGGGAGAATCTCATTTCTGCTGATTGCTGCTGCCAACCTGGGGCTCTGGGGTTCGTGCTGGGTGGGGAAAGGTTTTGCTGCATTTTGGGGGGGGTCTTTTCAGGGTGTGTGGAGTCTGCAAGAGCGCAGGAACTTCTGGGCTGGGATCACGGGCTTGGCGAGGCTGGAAAAGAGAAATGCGAGATGTTCAGAGAAGGGAGGAGCTCTGCCAGTGTCCCAGGCTGCTCTGGGAAAGGAGCAAAGCAGCGCCTTCATCAAAGCATTTAGGGCAGGTTTCTTTCCTCCTGCCAGGGCTCCTGGGCCGGACCCAGGGATCAGCTAAGCCCGGCTCAGGCTCCTGGGCTGTTCCCAACACATTTTCTGTCTCCTCCTTCCCAGCCCAGGGGATGAGAGCTCTCCTGCTTTGTAAACATCTTGCATCTCTCTATTTGCTCAGTCGCTCCCTGAGCTCCCAATGCCACCGAGTCCCCCCTCAGAGAGGTGCAAATCCCTGCACCTTGCATTTGCAAAGGTGTTTCCTCCACCCCGAAGGGATTCTGCTCAGATTATTCCCCCTGACCGACTTTTGAAGAGTCACTGCGCCTGTGACTCAGGAGGATCAGCTCTGCCGCGGCCTTGTATTTACTTGCTACGTGTTAATTTTCCCCCTTTAGTATTCTATTGTCTAATTGTGGCTCTTAATCGTGCTCATTACCTTAAATCATGCTCTGCCAGCCATCCTTTCTGTCAGTGGCAATAAGGGTTTGTTTTTTTTTCTCCCTGGAAGGTGTTTGTAGTTGAATATCAGTGTCTCAATAATGAAGATTTATTGGCTCAGGCCACACAGGACTGTGTGGCTCTGTGGGGAAGCAACACACTCAGTTATTAAAAAAAAAAAGGGAGAGAAAAGTCAAGGCCTGTAAAACACTTCAGTGATGGGGATGGCAGTCAGGACAAGTTTAAATCCCTGCCTAAACCAAGGACACTGCAAGTAAGCCCTTAAGTGAAAGCCATGAAGGGTGTTTGGCACCTCCCACAGGAGTCCAATCTTCCAAGACTTTCCATCCTGAAAGAATTTGCATTTAGTTTAATTTTATTTCATTATTTCATTTCACTTCCAATCATCTCACCCCATTTATTGATGTGTATTAGTCCCATTTATTAACGTGTATCAGTCACATTTATTAATGTGTATCAGTCTGGTCAAGAGGGGTTCCAGGCCTGGTTTTCAATGGGGGTTTGTGAGGCTCTGCAGGCGAATCTGTCCTGAGCCAGCACAGCGTTCCCGCAGGGTCTGGAATTTGGGCAGTACCTGCACAGGGGTTCTGTGTCTGTGGTGGCACAGCTGGCTCTGAGGGCTCAGGTAATTCCCATGAAGTGGAAAATATTTGTGTTTAGAGCAGATGTTGAACTGGCACGGCCTGCAGAATGCAGATTTGCAGCTCAGCCTTGGGAAGCAGAGGAGAAACGATTGAGAAGTCACTGAAAACGGAGCCAGGCTGTGGTGGGACAAGTGAGCAGCAGTGGGACTTGAGGAGATGACTAAAATCTCTTTTTGATGATTAAGCATGATGTACAACTGCTGGAGTTGTAATTCCTGACGCTCCAGATTGTGGCAGAAATCGCATCTGTCTTTGGCAGATTTGAAACACGGTGATGATTTACTCCAAGAATTCACATTTTCTGTCCTGTTTTATGGGGATTTCAGCTCCTTTGGATAAAAGCCACGTCCACCCTGGACCTTTACTTTCTGCTGAATGGATCTATTTGCTCTTCCTCGTTCCCAGACGCCCCAGTTTGTGCACCCACGTTTGTTCCTCTGGATGCTGGCTCGCTTTGGGCAGATATCCTTGTTCAGTGCACCAATGGCCAGAGATTTGGAAACCTCCCCGTGCTGGAGCCGTGGCTGCCCTGCCTGGGAGGCCCAGATTGACAGGGGCACTGACATTTGGGGTAATTTGTCTCCAGGACCTTTGATCATTGCGGGCTCAACCCGTGGTAAATGTGATTTTTGACTCGTGGGTCTGGGAAAGCTGCTGGTGGGAGCACAGGGGTTTTCCTTCAGACCACTGAGAAGAGGATCTGGGGAACCCTGAACTCCCCAGGATTTATTTAAAAGCTTTTTCTCCTCTTCATTTATTTATTTTTTCCAACACCTTCAGCTATGGATGGAATCTATTCTGAGGGGAGCTGTCTCTCTGCTCATTATTTTATCATCCAACTGGAGAGCTGCTCAAAACTTTCAATCCTCAAAAACCACTGAGTCTTGAGGAATTTCCAGAGAAGTCAGTTTTACCTGTTTTCACTTAGTTGCAGAACCTGTGAAAGGAATGTGTTGTCAGAAAAAAAACAAAACAAAACAAAAAAAAAACCCACACCCAAACCCTAAATATTTATAATAATAGGAAATGGTGTTGGAAGGAGCACAGGGATCATGGAGAGCCTGCCTTGACTTGCTGGAGGGCAGAATATGGCACTGGAATTATAAAAAAAGAAATCTTATTTAAGTGCAGCAAACACAAGGCTTTGTTTGCTTCTAAAATTAAGAGAAACGAGTTGAGGCCAGAGCAAGTGTGGAGATTCAAATGAAGTTGAGTCAGGAGACTTCTCCAAGGAAAGATGAGCTTTTATTTCTGGAAGTATCGTGAATTCTTATTGAAGATGGGCATGACTCATTTGGGATTAAATATAATTTGTATTAGTTTTAAGCTAATAAACAAGCACAGACTTGAGCACGAGCTTCAGTATACTCCCGAATATTCCTCTGGCCTTTGGGAAGGTGCTGAACTCCGTGGAAATCTCTGCAGCCAGTGCTGCCCTTCGGATCTTCCACACTTCCAGGCATTTATTCACCTCGTGCTTCTGCTTTATTAACGCTTTGTCAATAACTTTTTTGACCCTGTGCAAAATAAATCTCCAAAATTACAGGGCTGTGGTAGGGTTCTCAATTAGACATTACACAAAAGCTAACAGCTCACTCTTGTGTTCCTCTGCATGCTCTCTCCCAATAAATCCTGGGATCTGACACGTCCTTGTGCAGACACTCTGCTGCTTCTGAGCAGGAATGATGTAATGGGGTTACTAAAAAGGGCAATAATATAGATTTTCTTTAGCCATTGTGTCATCAGAAGGGTGTAAATCTGAGCAGTTTGAAAAATCCAAATCAATTTACTGCGCATTATGAAAATTCCTTGATATATTTTCTGTATTGCGGAACATTGTGGCCTCCAAGTACCCTGCTTTGAAAAACAGAGCTGCTACTTGTAAAGAGATTTTCCTAAATCAAAGCACGGCCATAAAAAACTGAAGTTGGCAAAGGATATAATTTCCCCCCTGATTTTGGATCAGACATCTTGTATCTTAAGAAAAGGAGACACTGGAGCAATGTTTCCCCAGCGGTAAGACCCGTAAATTCTCCGTGAGTTATGTGATACTTGACTAAAATGATAACTTTGGGTGCCCAAAACCCATCACTGCAAACCTCAGTGCGTCTTGTGTTGCGTGGCCAGAGCCCCGTGGCAGCTTGTGCAGCCCTCAGAAAATGGCATTTTCCACTTTTCAGGGTGGGCTGGGATGGAATTCCCCCCGTGAGGAGCGTGAGGCTCTGCAGGGGGGCCGAGGGTGATGTGGGGATGTCACAGCAGGACACGGAATAGATCGACTCCATGGAGCTGTCAGCCGCGAAAGAAGCTTTATTTACAATCCCAGCAGTTTCTTTTAGAACACGCTGTGTAAAAAGGTCTGTTATTGCTCCATGGCACTGACACTGCTCTCCATTGGCGCAGGAATAGGAAACAACCCCTGGGACAGTTGTTCTGGCAAAGGGAACACTGTTTGCTGAGCCTGTGCTGAGACACGCAGAGAGATGGTTTGAAAAGAGAAACTGTTGGCAGCTTTCCCTTGGGAACAGAGCCGGCAATGGTCAGCGAGCTGAAATTCAGGCTCAGAAATGCCGAGCCCACATGGGACAGTCCTGCAGCCCCCCCATGAGCCCTCAGTGACGCAGGTGTGGGGGCTGCTCCCCGCGTCCCCGAGATGTTCTGGGACAGAGCAGCTGGGTCCTGCCCCTCTGCCCCCTCAGTGCTGGGCGAGCAGGGCAGCCAGCGGGGATTTCCCAAAATTCGGATATTTTGTCGGTCTGCTCTGGGAAAGGCACTTGAGGAGCAGTCAGAGTGTTTGTGGTGTTTGTGGAGCCGGGACAATGCGGTTTTCCTGGATTTTTTTGGAACCTCCCCCACGCCTTTGCAGCTGCCTTTGCTCTGTGTGGGTTTGGGGCAGGCAGTGGGGATGGAGCTGAGGCACAAAGGAAAATTTCCTGGCATCCTCAGAAGGCTGAGAGGAGAAGTCAAAGCCTTGGGCTGGCTGGGAGTGTCTGTCAGAGGAGCTGAAGAGCCCAGGAATGGCCGTGATTTTGTAGACCTTAAGCTCCAAATGACCAAATTACACTGAAAATAATGAAGAAATCAATCCAGTGACAGATGTGTGCAGGCTGATCACAAACTCCTCTTCCCTGCTACGGGTTCAGCATCCGTTGGGTTTCTTTTGGTAGCAAGTTCAAGTTCCAGTCCAGCAAACTCTCAGGTGTGGCAGGAGACTCCCAACACCCCAAAGTGACATCATCCTTTACTCAGGGCAGAGGTTTTATTCTGGAGTCACTACAGGAATTTCAAAACAGGCAGAGCTATGAATGCTATTTACAATTTTCCAGCAATAAAAATGCAGTTTTGATACATGGAAAATGCTGGCAATAATTTGCAGCATCACCACTGTAACACTGATGTTCTTGCAGTAATATTGAGGCAGCTGAAACCCTGTCCAGCCGTTGTTAGGACTAATGAGCAAAAGCCTGGATATTTACCCATAAATTCCATGACAGCATTTCCAGCATTACTTGTCTCGGAGATTCCTAAATGAATATTGATTTTTATTACCCAGCAACGTCTTGGCTGTGTAGCCGTGGCTCCTTTCACAGCCTGGTGTCTCAGTGTTTGGAAATCTCTGGAGTGGAGCTGGGCTGGTGTTTGTGCCCTGGGCACATCCCAGCCCCGGGCTGGGTGCTGGCTTTGGCCGTTTGAGGCTTTATAGGAGCTTTAAAAATTAATTTTCTGGGTGGTGCACTTGAGGCAGCTCTGATGAGTTTTCCCTGGGGAATGTTGGCCTGGAGTTGAGGGATCCCCCCTGCCCCAGGTGCTGCAGCGCTGTGCAGGGACAGGGACGGCGCTGGGAGCACCAGCTGCCCTCCTGAGGGGAATGGATGACAAGAAGGCATTTCCGAGCAGAAATGATGGTGGTCTGGGGGGTTGTTCCTGTACAAAGCCCCCCTTCCTGGAGGGATTTGGAGGCTGGGTGAAGGTGGCCTTGGCAGCGTTGCTTTAATGATTGGATTCCATCTTAAAATGATTCCCAGCCCAAACGATCCCAGCATTGTCTGGGAGCACCCATTTCCTGAAGTTCTGCTTCCAGTGAAAATCCTTTAGAAAGGAGGTTTGTGAATCCCAGCGTGCGTTTGGGGGGGGGGGTTGTTGCACGCTGAGAAACCGAAGGAATAATTGAATTTCACTCCTGGTTTCCCATCGCAGAAGCAAAACCGTCCAAGAGTAGAGTGGAGGTTTCTGGCTGGGTGAGCACCCATCTCAGAGCTCCATCCTTGCACTTCAGGATTTCTGCTTTCTCTTCTGCTGTGTCCTGTGCGCTGGAAAAAATGGGATGTAGGGAAAGAAGTCTCCCAGCTCAAGTGAACTCTGGGACCCTTTTATTTTTAGATTAGCAAAATAGGTCAGTTTTAAGAGCTGCTAATTGCTCAGCAGCTTTTATTGATAATTTTTGAACTTCTCAACTGTTTTGACTACCAGGCTTTTCCATTCCTCTGCTGTTTGAAATGATTCTGTGAGATATCTACTTAGGTGATTATTATGCGCTAATAGTTATTATCAACTATTCACAATTCAGATTTCAAGGCTTGCAGATGGAATTTGAATTAAGTGATGAAGGATTTCTACGATGTAAGGATAATTTCAACGGGGGGGGGGAAGGAAAAAACCTAAACCCATCAAATGAGATATTAATTGCAAATTATTAACTCAGATTTAATCAAAAAGGATTTTTTTTAATATGGGAAGTAGAAAGTGTATTAATCTCCTTTTTAAAACTGTCTTATGGAAATGAATACAGAAATATGTTCTCAATGGGAAGTTGTAGTGTTTCAAGAATACTGTGTTGAGAGAGTAATGAATACATTAGGAAACAGTAATTGCATATTTTAAAGGAATTATCCAACTAATCATAAAATTCCTGTTGGAAAGAGTGATTAGGAAACGTTTGGATTTATTTAAGTACAGAAATTGCAAATTGACAGCAAAGGTCAGAACCGCCTGTAACGAGGAGTATTTGAGTGGTGGGTGACCCTTAGGATTCCGTAAATTACTTTTAGGAGCTCTTGTGCTTAAAGAGTGGAGCAGAAGAATCCCTTCCCTTCTGTGCGGCACAGGCTGGGAGCTGAACTGGAAAGGTGAGGGAGGGATGAACTGGCAATTTCCTTGGGAAAATGTCAGAGCCCAGCCCAGGCTGAGCCTGCCCGGGATGTGCTCTGCCCTAATTCCAGTTTAAGATCCTGTTTTTCATGTTCAATTACCTCCTCTAAGATGGAGATAATGTTCAGCCCCTGATTGCAGAGCAGGGCCTGGCACCGAGCTCTGCTCCCCTGGCACTGAACCAGGGCTCTCCTGGAGCTCTCGCTGCAGATGCTCCAAAACCTTTCGTGGAACCGCGCTGGAATTCGGGGCAATTATGTGTGATTTTCTGCCCTAATGGCTTAATTGCCTGCTGGTGGGTGCTGTGATGGGCAGGTAAATAACCTGTAATTTTTGCTTAAATAGCTATTTTTAAAACCGGTTCCGTGTGTATTTCCCTTGTGCATGGTTCATCTACTTGTGCTCCCTGAAACATTTCCATGTCCTTGCCTCTGCCCACGCTGTGAGAGTGGAAATGAGGTGTTTAAACATTGGGGTCAGGCCATCTGAAAGAAAAAGAGGTGCAAAAAAAGGGCAAGGGGAGAAAAGGGGCCACACCCTGTTGAGTAAAAGAGTATTGATTTTTAATTGAATGTTTTTGGTGAAGTTTGGCTACTTGTCCATGCGTGGATCACTCAGACAGGAAAGGAAAAGATGGAATTCAGGAGTATCCATCTACAGCGCTCATGGAATAGATTGCTCTGCACAGTTTTGGCCCAGGACCAAGCTGCAGGTGTCGTTCAGAGTTGTCAGAAGTCCCAGGAATTGGTTGGGATCATATTCACCTGGCTCTTATCTACAGCTTTAATTTAGTCCAGACTAACCCATCTTTTTAAAAACTTTTGGAATGAAGAGTCTAATTTAACTTCCTCTTGAAGAAGTCGAGCTGGTGCTCACCAAAACTGCTCAGCGCCTTGCATTAATGCCTGGTAATTGGGATTGATGAGAGGATTCGTTTCTAATCCACTCTGGCTCTCTAATCACAGCCCTGGTGCATAATGAGCCTCGTCAGCTGACACCGAGGTGAGAGACAAAGCAGTGGCTGTGGGGAACGCTGGGATTTCCTCGGGACAAATTAAACCACCAGCCTGGGAGATGACAACGCCCGCTGTTAAAGAGATTTAGCAGAGGGCTGTGCAGGGCATTAATGGTGATGTCAGGAGGCATTGTCCTCACCTGGCTTAAAGTGGACATCGGGAAACATTGTCCTCATTGTCCTCATTGTCCNGCTCAGAGGGCTTTTCCAGCCTCCATTCCTGTGATTCCAAGACTCTCTGGGGTCAATAATGGTGGTTAAGCATTGTCCTCACCTGGCCCGGGCAGTGATTGCTGCTTTGCCCACAGAAGGGGCTGCTGAGCCCCTCGCCAGGCTGGGCACAGGGAGAGCTCTCCAGGGAATTCCCAGGCACATGGAAACACGGCTCAGGAGCCACGGGCGGGAGTCTTGTCTCCAGCTGGCACTTTGCCACCCTGTGCTCCTTGGGAGAGTTTTTATCGTTTCTCCTGTGGCCTGGAGAATCCAGGGTGCTTTGCCACTCCCGGCTGTGGGGGTGGCTCTGGGCCCTCAGCACAGGGGTTGTCACGGCCACTGTCCCCACCGTGGCCCTTGGATGTAACATCCCAGCTCAGGTGACCTTTGGAAGCCCCTGTGTTCGCAGGATTTTCTGGGAAGCATCCCTTCGCACCTTTCCCTCCTGTGTTTGGAGGTTGGGATTTTAGCTTGGATGGAGCTCTGAGCACCCTGGGGCAGTAGCAGGTGTCCCTGCCTGTGGCAGGGTGTGAGATGGGATGAGATTTAAGGTCCTTCCAACCCATCCCATTCCATGACTCTCTCTAGACTGGGCCTTGCTAATCCCCAGAATTAAACAAATTCTGCGGTAGGCCTGAGTTTGCCCACGTAGCATCACGTCATGGCTCTCATTTCATTCCAGGCTGGAATTTGATCTCTCTCTTCCCAAAGTGAATTATTCAGCACTGTCTCCTGGAGCTCAGCAGTGTGTGCTGCTGTGTGCTCAGGGCTCTCATCTGAGAAATGCCGTGGCATTGTGGAGTAGGCAAGTCAGGGAGAAATCCTTTGATCAGACAGCTTTGTTGCTGAGAAAAGAGAGCAGAGTAAATGCAGAGGAAAAAAATTTTTTTTTCCTAAAAATTGGCTATCTTTCCAGAGAAATTTAAATAATTCATGGCAGTTTACTGCAGATTTTTATTTAGAACTAATTAGTAGCGCTGGTTCATCACATGTGCTCTACCTTGGAACAGCTTCACCTTCTTCATGAGATATTTTTACGTGGATATTTTTGGCCTGTAATTAATGTGGATTTAAAAAATATTCTCTTTAATATTCTCTGGGTAAAGCTTAAAAAACAGGGGTGTTTTTTCTCCCCACAGCCTGAGTGCTGTGAATCAGAAGCAGCATTCACTGGTGAAAGGTTAAAGCCTTTCAAGCTGTTCATGGGAACCTCTGGGATGCCTCTGCAGCCCTCCAAGAGTATTTCTGCACTTGCCTCTTGTGACATGAATTAAAGCAGGCTGAGTTAACGACCTCCCAGAGCAGCCTGGTTTGCTGAGCAGCACATCCTGACACGTTTTCTGAGCAAAAGCAGCACTTCAGCTTTGTTTGTGTGCATCTCCTGGTGCTGCCTCCAGCACCCAGCTCCTTCCTGCAGCTCCTGGAATCCCCAGTTCCAGAGCTGAGGCTCTGTGGGCTCCACATTTCTGAGCCTGAATTTCAGCTCGCTGACCATTGCCGGCTCCTTTCCCAAGGGAAAGCTGCCAACAGTTTCTCTTTCCAAAACATCTCTCTGCGTTTCTCAGCACAGGCTCAGCAAACAGTGTTCCCTTTGCCAGAACAACTGTCCCAGGGGTTGTTTCCTATTCCTGACCCAATGCAGAGCAGTGTCAGTGCCATGGAGCAATAACAGACCTTTTTACACAGCGTGTTCTAAAAGAAACTGTTGGGATTGTAAATAAAGCTTCTTTCTCTGCTGACAGCTCCATGGAGTCAATCTATTTCCTGTCCTGCTGTGACAGGGCTGGGAAGGTGCACAAGGGAGGGGCAGCTCTGTGTGCCCTCAGAGGATGGTGCAGGCAGGTGGGAATCAGGCTCTGCTCCAAGCAACCAGCCATGGGACAAAAGGGAACGGCCTCAGACTGTGCCAGGGGGTTGGAACTCTGGAAATTTAGATTTTAAAATTGTGGGATATAGTAATATATGTGGGGCAAGNATTGGCTATCTTTCCAGATAAATTTAAATAATTCATGGCAGTTTACTGCAGATTTTTATTTAGAACTAATTAGTAGCGCTGGTTCATCACATGTGCTCTACCTTGGAACAGCTTCACCTTCTTCATGAGATATTTTTACGTGGATATTTTTGGCCTGTAATTAATGTGGATTTAAAAAATATTCTCTTTAATATTCTCTGGGTAAAGCTTAAAAAACAGGGGTGTTTTTTCTCCCCACAGCCTGAGTGCTGTGAATCAGAAGCAGCATTCACTGGTGAAAGGTTAAAGCCTTTCAAGCTGTTCATGGGAACCTCTGGGATGCCTCTGCAGCCCTCCAAGAGTATTTCTGCACTTGCCTCTTGTGACATGAATTAAAGCAGGCTGAGTTAACGACCTCCCAGAGCAGCCTGGTTTGCTGAGCAGCACATCCTGACACGTTTTCTGAGCAAAAGCAGCACTTCAGCTTTGTTTGTGTGCATCTCCTGGTGCTGCCTCCAGCACCCAGCTCCTTCCTGCAGCTCCTGGAATCCCCAGTTCCAGAGCTGAGGCTCTGTGGGCTCCACATTTCTGAGCCTGAATTTCAGCTCGCTGACCATTGCCGGCTCCTTTCCCAAGGGAAAGCTGCCAACAGTTTCTCTTTCCAAAACATCTCTCTGCGTTTCTCAGCACAGGCTCAGCAAACAGTGTTCCCTTTGCCAGAACAACTGTCCCAGGGGTTGTTTCCTATTCCTGACCCAATGCAGAGCAGTGTCAGTGCCATGGAGCAATAACAGACCTTTTTACACAGCGTGTTCTAAAAGAAACTGTTGGGATTGTAAATAAAGCCTTCTTTCTCTGCTGACAGCTCCATGGAGTCAATCTATTTCCTGTCCTGCTGTGACAGGGCTGGGAAGGTGCACAAGGGAGGGGCAGCTCTGTGTGCCCTCAGAGGATGGTGCAGGCAGGTGGGAATCAGGCTCTGCTCCAAGCAACCAGCCATGGGACAAAAGGGAACGGCCTCAGACTGTGCCAGGGGGTTGGAACTCTGGAAATTTAGATTTTAAAATTGTGGGATATAGTAATATATGTGGGGCAAGATGGAGACTTTAGGGTGGAGGTTAGTCGTTCTTTCTTTCCACCTTCCTCTTCCTTCTTCTTCGTGGGTTTGGGTGGTTTTCTGTAATTGGTTGATAGTGTCCACATTGTGGACTTCAAGTCGTTAGTTATTGGGTTTAAAGTAAGAATAATTTAGATGGCATTTCATAATTGGACAGATTGTCCTTGAAAAGACCTTGTAGAGATGGAGGGGCATCCATTTTACCTCATTTCTCTGACTTGATATTAGAACTCATGGCTCATGAGTCTGCAAAGAAATAAGAAATAATAAACCCCAAGCCTGAACATGAAACATGCATTTCCTGTGTATTAATCCCAACCTTGTCAGAGAGAAAAAGAAGCCAGAACTGTCACACCAGGGAAGCTTCAGCTGGACCTCAGGAAACATTTCTTCACGGAAAACATTGGCAAACACTGGCACAGCTGCCCAGAGCAGCGTGGAGTCCCTGTCAGGATGTGGCACTTGGGGACCCGGGTCAGTGCTGGGGAATGGTTGGACTCAGGGAGCTCAGAGGGCTTTTCCAGCCTCAGTTCCTGTGATTCCAAGACTCTCTGGGGTCTGGTGTTGCTGGTTTTATTGCTAGGTAAAGTCTGGGAGTCCAGCGTAAATTCTTAACTTTAACTTCTCCTGACTTCTGATAAATCCGTGCAATGTGTTTATTCATTTGATGTGTTTATTTAGCTTAGTCTTCTTGTTAGCACAGGATGAGCTCCAGTCTCTCGGTCTTTATTGTCCTTATAAAAATCATGTTCACTCAGTCAAAAAAAAGGAGAATTGTGTTGGATAGAATTTGCATCTCAAATCGAAGAGCAGGTGATAAAAAGGGAGCCTGTTCTATCACCCTTTTTCATTGCTGTCCCTCTGCAGCAGGAGATATTTCCCCACTTTGCTCCCTTTCTAACAATAATTTGAGTATAGAACTCGGGCTCTGTGCTGGATGTGCTGTTGGGGTGCAGGAGCCTTTGGATTCTTGGATAAAAGTAGAATTCCATCAACGTGCATTTTCCCCTATGTGAGACTGGTGCCACTGAACAACAATAATCCACTTTCATGGCCAGCAGTAGAACAATGAAATTGTTCTATTAAGTTTATTCAAGCGTAAGGACTCCTGTTAATAAATTAGGAAAGGAAAACAAAAAGGCTCCTGTGGATGATGTCCAGTGGAACCAAGGCCAGCCATGTCTGAGATTTTTATGGTCTGTGAACTGTGGGGTTTTCAGGGTACACTTCTTAATTAAACTGCCAAAGTCTGGACTGGAAATGGAAAAGATCTGAACCTCATCCTGGATTTTTATGAAGAGATGGGTAGAAACCTCCCTGGAGCACTAATCACAGGATGGCACTTGAGGCACTCGGTGGACTAATCAGTTTATCCAACATTCCCTGGATAAGGAAACATTTCCCACCTGGAACTTCAAACAGCAGAGTTAAAGGCCCGAGGTGTGTCGCAGTGTTTATGGATTTAGCAAGATGAGACCCGGGGAGATTTGCTGTGACTCACCCAGGGTTATCCTGGTTTGTATCATTTACGCCGTAATGCCCAACTCACCTGTGTGGCTCTAAGCTGTGGCCGGGTGCTGATCAGACAGCCTGAGATAACCCCGGCTGTGATCTGCTTCCTTCTGTCTGCTTATCCTACACCGCTTCAGGTACCTCTTAATGTATGGATTCTGCGTCAGGAAACTACGGAAATGTCCGGAAGAAATGATCTTGTGTAAAGAAAAGCAAAAAGCAGGGAGATTCCAGGGGGCACCCGTCCTCTCCCTCAGCTGGGTGACTAAGGTAGAAAAGTTTTCATCTGGTGATGAAATAGAGCAGCCATCTCCAAAGGGAGAACACTTAATGGTTTGGGGTTTTGTAATTCCCCCCCCTCCCTTATTTCCTGTTTTCTTATCTGTACTTGATTGGGAGAAGTGCCTTGAAAAAGACGAGCTCCATAACTTACACTGGATTGCTCGTCCCCCAGCAAAGGATGTGCTCTGCAGCTCCCCGGGGTGCTGAACAAATAAATGGAGAAGGATTAACACCAGCCTGTGTGGCTACCAAGAAGTTAAAGCATTACTTAAAGCAGTAAAAAGGATGTGAAGATTTAGTGCTGCTGTGCAGTGCCCTAAATAACAGCAAATTAACTCATAAAGCATGTCAGGGCTGGGTCCTTCAGCCTCTCCATCCGTGTGGAGCTGCCCCTGAAGCCAGGCCTGGGAACGTGGCTGGAGGCACCTGGGGAGGAGCTGCTCGGAGCTGCGGAGTGTTTGTAGGAGACTTACATAAGGCAGAGACAGAGTAACTTTAGAGAGCCTATTCATTTTTATTTTTTAATTTTTTTTTTAACGGCTTTACTGTAAATGGAAGTGTCTCTTCTCTGAGAGAAGCATCCTTAAATCGGGCCTGGGAGAAGGAAGGAGCAGGAAAGCCCCTGCTAATGTCAGCTGGGGGTTTGTTACGGAAATCCAGCCCCTGGGGAGGTTGTTAAACACCGGAGTGATGGCTGGGGCTACTCCTGCAAGAGCTCTTTGGGCTGGTAGGGAGCTTAAAGTGCAGTTTTGCTGAAGTGATTCCAGGCTTTGGGCAGCGTGGCAGCGCCCTGGCTGCTCCTGCCCTCCCCTCCCTGCCCCGGCGCTGTCTGCGGGCTGCAGTGGCCACAGCAGGAGTGTCATGGCCAAACTCCTGGGTGTGTTTTCACAGTGTTTGGGTGGCTCTCTGTGGGACAGCAGCAGGAGGAGGGGTGCTGTTGGCTTTGTCTTCTTCTCTGGCCCACCAGGACCCCTCTCCTTTTGCTGCAGTCCCTGTGCTCAGTGTGCCTCCTGTGCTGTGGCTCCAAGCCCTGACTCAGGAGCCTCTGGGATCCCACCCCTCACCTCCAACATGGGCTTTCCTTCCGGCTGGAGCACGGACTGGGATGTCTGTGGGCTCTGCTGTGGCTGCCCCTGGATCCCTGTCACGGCAGGACACGGAATGGATCGACTCCATGGAGCTGTCAGCAGAGAAAGAAGCTTTATTTACAATCCCAGCAGTCTCTTTTAGAACACGCTGTGTAAAAAGGTCTGTTATTGCTCCATGGCACTGACACTGCTCTCCATTGGTTCAGGAGTAGGAAACAACCCCTGGGACAGTTGTTCTGGCAAAGGGAACACTGTTTGCTGAGCCTGTGCTGAGACACGGAGAGAGATGTTTTGGAAAGAGAAACTGTTGGCAGCTTTCCCTTGGGAAAGGAGCCGGCAATGGGCAGCGAGCTGAAATTCAGGCTCAGAAATGTGGAGCCCACAGATCCCTGGCAGTGCCCCAGGCCAGGGATCATTGTCCCTGTCACGTCCAGGTTGGACACTGGGGTTTGGAGCAGCCTGGGACAGTGGGATCTGTCCCTGCCGTGGCAGGGCTGGGCTTCAAGGTCCCTCCAACCCAAACCACTCTGGGGTTCTTTGATTTTCTCAGTCCTGCATCAGGGCTGAGAAATGTTTTTATTTCTGTTGTGCTGAGCAGTTTGGCCCACAGCAGGAGGCCAAGCTGCAGCCACAAAGGGCTCGGCTGGTCCCTGGCAGGGCCGGGCGGGGGGGTGGCTCAGCGCTGGGGGGGCCATGCCAGGCTTGGCCTCTGCAAGGGCAGGGCGGGCACTCAGCCCTCGGGGGTCACACTTATCCATGAAACTCTGCTCCAGCAGGGGAGAAAAGGCTGGGAATTATTTGGAGGTAATTTCCAAACGGTGAATTTGTTTGATGCCCGTCTCAGTTGGAGCCTGGTGCCCTGCCCTGCAGGTCCAAATATCAGGGAGGGTGTTTGTGCCTCACCTCAGAGCAGCTGATTCACCCAAGTAATGAGATTATTAATTTCCTACCAACTGGAGGTGATTTTGTTCAGCCAACTGTGGCCACTTGTGTGAACTCATTCCCTTGTCTGGGAATGTAAACACTCTCCTGTCGTTAAATAACCCTAAAACATTTTTGTGGTCATAAATTTTATTTAGGGCCAAAGGAAAACTTCGCAGACACTCTGAGTTCCTGGTTTTCAGTGCTGTGAGTTTATTTGTGGTTGAGTAGAGACCTGTGAAGGATCTTTGTTTCATTTTGAGATGGTTTATTTGATGTGGGAGCACAGAGATGGGCTGGGTGACCTCCTGGAAGATCTTTCATCTCCTGCATGGGGACAAATTTGTCCCAGACCATCCCAGCTCAGAGTCCTAAAGATCAAGGCAGCCAGGCTTTCCTGGGAGTCTCGAGTCTGTTCCAGGCTTCGTGGCTCCCTTTTTAAAATTCTGGAGCTTTGCTGTTTTTCTCCGTGGGATGTCAGATCCCATTAATGTCGTATCTGAGCATCTTATGGAGGAAGTAATTCCCTAAAGCGTGTGTGGCACCACGGCTCAGGAGCCCTGGCAGGCACAGCTGGGGCAGCTGGCAAACCTGCACGAGGGAGGGTTGGAGACACCAGGATTGGGGGCATTTATGCCTCTGTGCCCAAAGCTGAGATTATAAAAACCCCTCTCTGGATGGAGGTGCCTGGATTTGTGAACTCCTTCAGCCTCAGAGGTCCTGGAGCATCTCCAGCTCTGCCTCTCCCTGGCCTGAGCAGTTCAGGGTGGACACTGGGACTTGGGCAGTGGGGCTGAGATTCTCCAGCGCCTGCTGAGGGCTTCAGGCGCAAGGCACTGTGGATTTTTTTCTCCTAACCAAGCCCGCAGGTGTGAGCAGGCTCCTGGAGATGCTGCTGGGACCGGTCCCTGCTCCTGGCCCCCTCCTTGCTCCTGCTCAGGAGGATGTGGAGGGGTTTCTCCACCCCACAGGCAAATGCATTCCAGAGAGGAGTGTGCCCCCAGTCCCCATCCCTTCTGTTCCCTGGGGTTTCAGCATAGGAGGAAGGATAAATTATTTAAAAATTGAAGAAGTTTATCTATGACATTTAATTAGTGTAAAGGGACTTCTCCTGCTCCATGAAATTCCCAGTGCAGCATAAGCATCTCCAGCCCTCATCGATGATGGGGTGATCCATCAGCTCACAGCCTCTTTCCTATTACCAGAAGTTTATCCTCAGATCTGGCAAAGGCCATTCATAAATTCATTTGAGAGGAGTGTTGTTTGGAGCTGCCATTATCCGGTGTAATTCCGCAGCTCCAAATCAAGCTGTGATAACAGCTCCCTATCTGACAGGCCAAGCTTTTCAATCACACTTTATCACCAGAGCAGATGTCTGTAAAGGAACAGGTTTTTCTCAGAAACAATAGAGATAAGCAAAGGTGGCTGAGGAGTAATTTAGCAAGGGAAGAGCCTGGGAGACGTTTCCATTTCACTATCCAGAGCAAGGAAAAGCACATAAACCCCTCTGATTAGCAATGGCTCTGAATAATTCAATAAAATGATTTTCAATCCCTCGGTTGTTTGCTCCAAAGTAGGAATAGAGGAATGGATGCTCTGTCAGTCACAGAGGGACCTGCTGCAAGGCTTGGGGAAGGCTCTTTTTTCCATTCTGAGAAAGGGATGCTGCAAGGGAAAGCCAAACGTGGGTGTCCAAAAGCACAGAAGGGTTTTTTAACCTGGGCTGAGCCCCATGGGCTGCACCCTGCAGTCACTGACCTGCCCTGCCCCTCCTGGCACCGTGCTCCCCTGGCACTGGCGCTGCTTTTGCTGCCCCTTCTCTCCGCCTCCAGGGAAGTCTGTGGGTGCTGAAGTTGGCAAGAGAAATAAATCCCCCCTTATTTTGCTCTGTTAGAAAAGCAACTTGGAACAAAGTCAGATCTTTAAGCAGACATGAAACAATTTCTGAGGCCTTTTTTTTAAAAAAAATCTTGAATTAGGGTTCGGAACAATGCAGAATTTTTACTGTTCTAACTGTTGCTGTTGGCAGGTTGAGCCCTGTTTTCAGTGTGAATTTCGATTCTTCTGACGTGCCTGTTTTAGTTAAGCTGAAACTGCATCCTGGGCTTCTCCTCGTGCCCCTGGGGCTCCCCAGTTCGGATGTGGCTGTGGTATTCAGGCTGTTGTGATGGAGCAGGGTGCAGGAAGAGCCTTTCCTGGGTTTGCAGCAGTGGCTGCTGGAGTTAAATCTGCTCCTGCGGGACCCCCGGAGTCCAAGGAGCCACTCAGGAAATTGTCTCTCTTGCTGAAAAGTGAACCCAACCCTGTTTTTTGGTTGTTTATTGAAGTCTGAGGACCAGTTTAGCTCCAGCTACAGCATCTGGGAATTACAGCGTGGTAGGGTTGTATTCTTAGAGAGGAAGGAAAAATGCAGGGATTGGAAATGTATGGATCTATTGGGAGAGGAAGCCCTGGGCTTTCCCTAAGAGAGCACAGAAATTCCCATACCTGTGCCAGAAAATGAGGCAACAGGACAATGGCCAGGGCTTTGTGGTGGGAGCTGTTGGGGCTGGAGCCACCGGCTTCCCCAGCAACCTGAGCTCAGGCCTGGCTTCCCAGGAGGAAGCGGAGAAAATGCCAAATTTTCCACAATTGAATGTACATTGCTCAATGCTCCAGCATTCTTGGGTGGCTAAAACTTCTCCAGTGAGAACAGAAGAGTGACGTAGCCCCTGGAAGTGAGAGAAATGGGATTTCTGCCTCAGGAGGGTGAGTGATAGGGCTGAGATGTGAACACACCTCATTAGTGCCCATCGCTGCTGACCTGGGGGTGCTCCTGAGCAAGGCACCTGCCAAGGCACTGCCCAGGCCTTGCGGTTTAGTAATAAAAAAGCAAAAATTATCAATCCCGTCCTGTGGAGAACAAAAGCAGAATTGGTCCCAGAGCCGGAATCAGAGCAGCCCTGCCAGGTTACCTGCTTAAAAAAAAAAAAAGAGGTGGTTTCGTGGCAAATGTGTATTTGCACAGAATCACTTCAAAGTGCTTTTCAGGAGAAATTTAACTTCTGTGTAATTTAAACAGGCAGCTTTCCTTGGACTTAAATAGGAATTGAATAATGCCACGGGCACTTCTGTATTCATACATGATTTAAGGATTATTAAGATGGATTAACACCTTTACAAATACTGGTAAGAGGTGCCCAAGTCAGGAGAGCAATCATCACTGGCACACAGAGCTCTGTAATTGATTCCTAATTATTGATCAGAGCAGAGCTCCTTTGACACAGTAGCAGCAAATGTTTGAGGATAATTTCTATTTAGAGGATAATTATTGCCCAAACCAGGTGCTTGTCTGTATACAAATATAATCTGTTTAAGCCCCTTTGTGCTTTACAGAATGGAGAATATTTTTGAAGTGCTTGAATGTGGTCTTGTCTTGATCAGAACCAGCAGCTGTTGCTTTGCCAGCGTTTCAGAAAAGGACAGGAAAAGCACCCGGCAAAGCAGAGCTGAGCTTTGGTAGGAATTCAATGTCCAGGCCCTGGTTCTGTGCACTGCTGAGCCTCCTGATGCTTCAGAGGGGCTAAGCCATGATGTCTCCAATGGCAGAGCTTTTCAGTGGTTAATTCTGGGGGTCGGTGTGGTGTATTCCCCTGACCCGATGGCTGCAGTCCCAGCTGCTGGTAAGGCTGTTTCAGGGTTGTTTTTGAGCTCGCCTGGTGCAGGAATTTCAGCCCCAGGAGAAGAGGATCTCTCCTCTCGCCGTTCCCCGGGCTGTGTTGTCTTTCTGGGGAGCAGCCTGGGGTCACCCAGCCCCGGGCAGAGCCACTTCCCCCTCCTCTTGCTCTTCCCTGCTGCCAGACAGACCTGGCAGAGCAGAAGGATCATCCTGGAGCTGCTCTTTCTCCCAGTTTTGTGCTCACTGCCTGAAAAACAACATCGCTGTAGGGAGGTCGTGATGCAGAGAAATTGCAGGAGCGTTTGAGCCTTTCCATGAGGAAGGACAGAGCTGGAGGGGAGGGGGAGAGGGGAAATTCCCATCACCTGTGCCAGGTGGGTGTTGGGATCTGTGCCCCCCTGGGCTCCCCAGGGGAAGAGAAAGATGCAGGGGTTGAANGGATGGGGGGGCAGAGCCCACCGCGGAGCGGGGGGCATCCCCCGGGGGCTCCCGCACCTCCCACCCGCAGCCGGGGCAGGAATCTTCCCGGAGCCGCTCCCAGCTGGTGGTGGGAGGTGGTGCAGCATCGCCATCTGCTCGGGGCGTGGGACGGCACAGAAAGGGCTTTTTCCCGGAGCTATTTCCAGAAAGGGAGGGAAAAAAAAAAAAAAAAAAAAAACAAAAAAAAGAGAAACGCGGNCAGAGAAATTGCAGGAGCGTTTGAGCCTTTCCATGAGGAAGGACAGAGCTGGAGGGGAGGGGGAGAGGGGAAATTCCCATCACCTGTGCCAGGTGGGTGTTGGGATCTGTGCCCCCCTGGGCTCCCCAGGGGAAGAGAAAGATGCAGGGGTTGAATTGAAGCCTTCCGGGAAATTAAAATATATTAAGCCACGCTGATATGAAATAGAGATTTAGACTCTAGTTTTAAGTGAGCAGAGCCTTAGTGCCTTCAGGAACAGAAAGCAGAGAGCCCCTAGGCCTGGTAACCCAGCTTTAGACATGATAAAAACATTGCCTGGAGCACTAGGTAGAGCAAGTACAATTTTTACGTGAATAAGATGGAAGCTTTTATGTGAATAGATATAGAATTTTTTATGTTAATAGCTGTGCTGCATGCTTAGGGTTTTGTGCAAGGACTGACACCAATTTT
>WBMY01016060.1:32144-44838 GCA_013397315.1 Donacobius atricapilla
GGAATTGTTGAGGCACAGCATAAAGGGAATGGGAAAGGATCAGTCAGTGCTGCTGCCCGGCAGAGGCAGGCAGCCCTGCAGCGAGGGAAGGGCTCATCCTGGCAGGTCTGGGGAGGGGGACGGAACAGAGGGGATCTTCACCCTGCAGAGACAGGGCAGGGGGGAACGGCTTCAAAGTGGAAGAGGGGACATTTAGGTTGGAAATTAGGGTGGGCAGCCCTGGCACAGGGTGCCAGAGCAGCTGTGGCTGCCCCTGGATCCCTGGCAGTGCCCAAGGCCAGGCTGGGCACTGGGGCTGGAGCAGCCTGGGATGGCGGGAGGTGTCCCTGCCATGGCAGGGGTGGAACAAATCATCCTTCAGGTCCCAGTGATAATGTGGCTTTGCTGTCAAGGAATTCCAGCCCTGAGGGATGATCCCCAGCCCATCCCTTGCCCTGTTGGGGTGCAGCCTCGTCCCGTCAGCCCCAGTCCCACAAAGAATTTGCTTTTCGTGCAGGTAAAAGGTGAGGGCAAAAAAGTGGCGTTAATGGTGCAGCAGAGGTGAGGCAGCACGGGGATTCTCATTATCATTACTCATTTACAAGATTGCTGAAGAACAAAATAATTACCAAACCATCCTGCTGCAAGAATGGAGCTGGTGCTGGCGACTAATCTGCTTGTAGGCTTTTGTGAAAAACGCGGGATTATCCCCTTCATTTCACCCGTTCGGCTCCTTTCTAGCTCATTTTGCTTTGCTGTGTCTCCAAAGAATGCCAGCTGTGGTTCGTGGCTCCATCCCTTCCTGGCTGACACACTGATCCCTCCTCAGGAGGCTCCACAGGCTGCTCCTCAGCAGCTCAGTGTTTCATTTTACGCTCAGTGGAATGGTTTTATTTAAAATAGAGACCTTCTCCCGCTGAATATTTGAAACCTGTGACACCTGGCTGTGGTGCAGCTCTGCCCTGAGCGGCCCAGGGCTGCCTCAGGTGGGTTGGGAACGTTTGCAGGATGAAGTTTGAATGGAATCAATATTTTTAGGAGGGAGCACATTTTTAGGGTGTATCCTGCTGCATCTGGGCCTCTCCTCTGCATTCCCTTTGTTAGATACTCCCGGAGGAGGAGGAGAGGGGTGCCCTGTGAGCTGAATTGCCAAATTTAAGAGGCTTTGTGTCCCATTGTGCTCTAATGAGTGTGAACCCCTGCCTTAGGACCAGAGGTCAGTGCCAGAATGTGGTTTGAGTAAAAACTCACCAGTTTTGGCAAGCACTTTGTGATCAGGTGGTCTAACATAAAATAAAACCAAAACAGTGTTCGGCTGAACATAAAAAAAAAGTGGAAGCTTTGAAAGGAAGTGTGAGTTAGGATTTGGATTCTCCATTTTTTTTCAGTCTCAAGTTGTTTTATGCACGCACTTGTTTGGGAATTACAGCTGAATCAAACAAGTGCTCTGGTTGTGGATTTTTTTCCTTTCTCCCTTATTTTCACTCAGTGAGGAGTGGGAACTGTGCTGGGCTCTTCCCTTGCTGGTGATGCCCTCGGGCTCACCCTCCTTGCAGGGATGGACTCCACCTCTGAGGAGGACAAGCACTGGCTCTCAAACCTGCAGTAGTGGAAATGAGCCTTGGTATAACCAGCCTCGCAGGAGTGGAGAGGAGTTGCTGGTGTGTTTCCTTCTGCAGAACCCCGGAGTCCCTGGTGGCTCCTCAGCAGCTCTTCTGCTCCTCCTTAAAGCACAGCACTTCTGTGATTTGCTGGCAAAATCAAAAGAAAACTGCACAAGGAACCTGCTTTAGAGCCCGAGCTCTTGTGAGCTCTTGTGATATTTCCTCTTTTCCTCCTTTTGGTTGTTGATAGGATCTTTTTGTGCTTTCCTAACCTTGCACGAACGCTGGGGTCGGTGCTTCTGCATTGTTGTTTCATCCTGCGCTCCTCCTCTCCACCAGCAATTGCCCGGCACGTGATGGTCTGCCTTGCCTGGCACCCCACTTACATCTCACTTCTCTGATCAGCTGATTTACTGCCTCTAGCCAGAAGATGAATAGTTTGCACTTTGTACTCTTAAATCAAAGCAGAATGGGAAAGACTGCTTTAATCATATTTTATTCCAACCCCACTTATCTGAATCACCTATTGCTTAGCCCTGTCAGGAGTGATATGTCTGCAATTTCCTGTCTTTGCTGTGGCTCAGCACAGGACCAAGGCTTTGTTTATTCATGGCTCCAGCCCTGTTTTATCCCAAACCTGGGGGAGGCTCCGAGCAGCTCCAAGAGCCCCCACGGCTCAAACAGCGAGGCAGAGCTCAGCTGGGCAAAGCCACCCAAGAATGGTTTATTGTGCCGTTTATTGCAGCCGCATTTGGAGCAGGGCCTGGAAGCTGGGGCTTGGCTCAGCCTGACATTTCTCTCCAGGCTTCACAGATTTATTCCAGGCTTTCCATCCTCATCTCTGTTTTACATGGAGGGGGAGCAGCCGACGTACCTGAAGGAATAAAGTCCACCAAGCATTGGCCTAATGGTCATTTCACCATGGCCTTATGTGACTTGTGCCATCTGCGGCTACGTGCCGGACGTGCTTTTGATTTCTGGTTTGAGATTTACGTATTATGGAAGTTGAAAATTTAAGCAACCTGGCTACAATATTTTATATATATATGTATCACGTACATTTAATGCGCTTTTTTTTTGGTGATGTAGTGTTTTGATCTTAAAAAAAAAAAGTGCTTGGACTGTTTTTTTCAATGGACTTCGAATTTCATGGTTCAAGCTTCGTGGATACACCTCCCTAATGCTTGGATAATGCATGTGGAAACAAGCAATCCGTGCCTTCCACGGTCAAAAATAAATCATTAAAACGATTCGGTGTAGCCCGGCAATGCAAAAGGGCTTAAATCTCAAAATACTGTGGGGTGAAAAAATGAGATTTAAAAAATTCGGTAGTGGAGTGAGTTTCCCTCCATACGTGCTGTTACGCGTGTCCATGGAGCGGCCCGGTGAGCGTCAGCCAAAGGGAGCTGGCTGCAGGCAGGCGGGGGCAGGAGGGGCTTTGCTGCGTTCCTCTTGAGCTGGATGGGAGCTGACGGGGTGTGTGAGGAGTTGCTGACCTTTTCACGGGGCTGCCTTTCCACCTGAAGGTTTCTGCTGGGCTGTGCCCAGCCCTGCTTTTAGCCACAAAGCGATTAAAGTTATCCTTCGGCTGCTAACCGGGGGTAATTTTGTAATTTTGATTTTCCTTCTTGCCCGTCGCCAGAATCTGGAATGATTTGCGTGGCTGGAGCAGAGCTGCCTGTGCTGTGAGCAGCTGATTTCAGAATTTCCCACTGCTTCCACCAGAGTGTGGCTGCACAGATGATACGTTGTGGTTTCAACTTGTTTGCTCCTTTATTGGGCGGAAATCAAACAATGGAACAGCTTTTGCCTTCAGCTCCCAGGGCTGGGGCTCAGCACCAGGGGCTGGGTCATCACTTAGGGCTGTGCGCCTTTGAGGGGGACTAAGCTCCGCTGAATTCCATCTTCTACCAGGCTAAAGCTCAAACCAGAGTCTTGGCTGACAAGGCCTCTCCAAGTTATGCAGTTCACTGGTTTATTTTTTACAAATTGTTTAATAATATTTTTACAGCTTTTCCCCCCCAGTCCAGCTCAAAATCCCATTTCTATTTCGTGCCATTATGTACAAACTCCTTTTCAGCTGCCAAAGGAAATGGCGGTAGCCCAGTGATTATAAACAATCACAGTGCATTATCGAGCTAAAATCCAGCTTTCAGCTCGGGGGGGGCCCACTGGGATCCAGGAGGAGCTGAGGGATGGGGAGAGGCAGCTGCAGGATGCACAGGTCCCGAGCAGCTGCAGGATGTGCAGCTCCTGTGCAGCTGCAGGATGTGCAGGTCCCGAGCAGCTGCAGGATGTGCAGCTCCTGTGCAGCTGCAGGATGTGCAGCTCCTGTGCAGCTGCAGGATGCACAGGTCCCGAGCAGCTGCCACTGACCTGAACCCAGTGCAGAAGTGTGTTTGCATCCCAGCTCTTGGCCTGCTCAATCAGGAACATCCCTCATGTTTTTTTACCTTTCCTGAGCTTTGTTCAGCCCGGGTTTGTGTCTGGAGCCGGGGGGCCGCGCTCGGTGCTCTGCTGGGTCCCACACCCAGCTCCCAGCTCCCAGCCAGGTGGGGCCCCCCGAGGGGTTTCCCTCACCCCGAGCAGTTCAAAGGCTCTAAACCCCGAGCTCTGCCCCTGCCCCGGGGATGCTCCTGGCAGGAGAAGTGAGGCTGATGGGTGGAAGGGGCTGCTTGGGCACCCCATGGCCAGTCCCTTTAATGTGAGGGAGCCCCAGCACCCCTTTGGGAACTCCAGCACCCCTTTGGGAACTCCAGCACCCCTTTGGCAGCCCCAGCACCCCTTTGGGAATACCTGCACCCCTTTGGCAGCCCTTCAATGCCACGGGCAATGCCAGATTCCCGGAGCTCCCCAGCACACAGCTTGGCCTGGCTCCTCCCTGGGAGCTGCACTTGCCTCTGCCTGAACCAGGGACGTCCTGGCCAGGTTTGGAACTTGATTTCTGTTGTTNGGAGCCCCAGCACCCCTTTGGGAGCCCCGGTACCCCTTTGGGAGCCCCAGCACCCCTTTGGGAGCAGCAGCACGCCAGGATCTGGGGCTGCTGGGACAAGACAAAACTCAGGACATCAACAGGCATCTGCTGTGTCCTTCACTCTTGCTGGAACTGAGCCGCTGCTCTTCCCCGGCCGTTTTTCTTGCCGGATTCGTTATTTTGAAGATGGATGTGGCACCGTGTCTTACTCTGGTGTATCACTGAGATCTTACTGGGTGCTCAGAAATGGGGCTCGTGCTTTTGGGCCAAGCTTTGCTGGGGCTTCCTTGGTTGATAAATGAGGGAAATGTGCTCGGGTGGGGCTTTTCTTTCTCCGGAACATCAGCCTGATGATGCTCCAGCAGCTGTGACTGAGGAGAAAAACTCCCTCCCTGCCCAAAGGCCACAGCTGGGAACTGAGAACGGTGGAAATCGCAGGTGGCCCTGGGAGTTATTCAGCCCAGGGAAGAATTCTCCCTAATTTACATCAATTCCAGTCACTCTGGCTTTCTTCTTTATCAGGAAAGCAACAGGAGCTGCAGGATGCGTGGCTGGTGTGTGCTTGCTGTCTCTGGGAATAATAGAGGACTTATGGAAATCTCAGTTAGGAAAGTGGCAGTTTTGAAGTGAATCCCTTCGGTTCAGTTTCTTGCAGAACACATTTAAAGAACTCTCAGTAATCATTTTCATGCTAAAGCTCAAATTGTCTTGTTAGATTGTTGCTTTTGAGTGAAGAAATGGATTGACATTGATTTTTTTTTTCCCCCCTTTTACACTGATATTCAAGTTTTTAGTGTCAGTCTGATTTGACAGAAACTGAGATCTGTCTTTATTATTTTTAGGCTACTGACAGCTCAGTATTTTTGACAGATGGAGGGATATTTTACACCCTCCTGCCAGGGATTACCCTGCTTAACATTCTCCCTTCCCTGCATCTCTCCTAAACGCATGACGAAGTTGCCCAGCCGGATCCTGGTGCAGACATGCGTTTAATACATTTATTGGTTAATTATCCCCCTGTGATTTCTGGGTTCAGGCAGCGCACCCCGTGCCCCAGCAGAGGACAGGCACGGCCGAGTTCCCCAAGCCCCGGGCGCTGGCAGGACCCTGGAAAACAGAATTCCTCCTGGAACTGTTTCTTTTGGACACCAAAACCCCAAGGGCAGGATCCCAGGCCCTCAGCACAGCTGCAGCCCTTGCAGCAAGTGTGCCCCAAATGGGGTGAGAGCTTTGCAGGAAGGTTTTAATTTTCTCTGCAGGTAAAAGCCATTTCTGTGCTGCTTTGGAATGAAACCAAAAAGAAATCGTGCCTGAATAAGCTTTCTGTGTCAGAGCACAGCTGTGGCTGACAGGAACTGAGGGACTGGAGGGAGCTGGAGCTACACCGTTTTGGTTTTTTTTTGTTGTTGTTGTTTGTTTGTGTTTTGTTGTTGTTGGTTTTGTAATTATTTTTCTTCAGAGTTGTTGAGGTGAACTTGTGGACTTGCTGTGCTGTCTCAGCCTGACCCAGCCCTGTCTCAGTTCCAGGTTTATTCGTGTTCTGTAACCCAGAGAGGGGGTTGTGCCCTGGCTTTGGCAGGGTTGGGATGTCGCCTGTCCCACACCTGAGGACAGAGCCCCACTGCCCAGAGCGGGGGGCTGGACAGCAGTTTGTCCATGGGAAGCGACTTCTGAGCAGCCCTGATGGCTGTGACCGGTCTGCAGTGGGAAAATCCTTGATTATCCCAGCACTGTGTGCTCCTGTGAGGGAATATTTACAGTTAAATGAAATGGAGATGCTCCCTTAGTGTGTTCTAACACTCAGAACAGTTCCCTTTTAATTCCGGTATCTTCTGTCACTGGCCTGGCTGCATCTCCAGTGGGGTTACTCTGGAAGGCTCAGGTGATGGACTGACGTTGCTTTTGCCATCTGCATCACTCTTTTTTCACCATCATTAGGGCTCTGTTACAGCTAATATTTAATTTTGCCATGCCTGTCTCCCTCTCTGGAAGATGAAGTTACTACAGACTGTTTCAGATTCCTCAGTGTGAGCTTGGAAGTACAGGGGAAGTGCAGATGTGATTTAAACTGCATTCCTGTGATGTTCATTGGAAATTGGGGTGTTGACCCACTTGTCCTAAAACAAGCAAACAAAAGTTTTCAATTGAATCTTATTCCTGTGCTTGATGTGGAGACATTTTGATTCCAGTTCTCGTTTTGTTTGGTGTTGGCCAGACACTGAAACCACCAGGCTTTCCAACCACTTCATGCACCCTGCTTGATTCATTTAGTTACGGGAACTTTAGTTATGGAGGTTTAGATACTGGGGATAAATTCTCCCCTGGGAGGGCAGCCCTGGCACAGGGTGCCAGAGCAGCTGTGGCTGCCCCTGGATCCTTGGCAGTGCCCAAGGCCAGGCTGGACACTGGGGCTGGAGCAGCCTGGGACAGTGGGAGGTGTCCCTGCCATGGCAGGGGTGGGATGGGTGGAATTTAAGCTCCTTTCAACCCAAATCATCCTGGGATTCTTCATTTGCTTTTTGTAGGAGCCCTTTAAAGCACTCAAGCCTTGTGTGCGTCCAGCCCCTCCACTCCTCACGGACAAATTTGCCACAGAAAATGGGCAATGTCCTCTTTGATTAAATTTTTAATGCTTTTCCTTGGCTTTTATGCCATGACTGAGCATCTGTCTTGGAGCAGGGAGCGGGAGATGAGTCTGTTTGTTTGCAGGGAGGTGCAGAGGAGGCCTTGGGGCCTCAATTACCAGGAGGCTGCGGCTGCAGAGTCTGGCCTTTCCCAGCTCTGGGATTTCCCAGCCCTTCTTTCAGTGCTGCACTGAGCTCAGAACAGCTGGGTTCACTGCCCCTACTCCTGCACCTCCATCCTGACCCAGAAAGACAAATACAGACAATTCCAGGGATCCCTAACCCCTGGCAGCCAGGGCAGGCCAGGAAAAGCTCAGGGATCAAAGGGCACTGCTGGCTGGGGAGCCAGGAATGATTCCTGGAGCTGCTCCTGCTCCTCAGGGCTCCTTTCAGCTGCGCCGGTGCCTTGGGAAACACATCTGGGAGTTTGTGTGCTTTTCCTCCCAGCCTGGGCCAGGGAATGACTGAGGCAGAAATCCAGCCCAGCCTTTTAGGGACTGCTTTGGCTTCTGGGATTGGTGTTCATTCATTCTGTTAATTCATCGTGTTCATTCAGACGTTGTCCGTGCAAGGAGCTGTTCCCTTGTCTGATGGTCCAGCTCTGCCTTGTCTGATCCCAGTCACAACCAAAACTTGTCAGTGCTGGCTCTTCTTTTATGGAACAGTGCCCTGTTTCCTTCTCCTTTCTCCTTTTTTTTTGTGTTTTTTGTTTGTTTGTTTGGGTTTTTTTTTTTGTTTTTGTGGGTTTTTTGGGTTTTTTTGTTGGGTTTTGTTTTTGTTTTTGTGGGTTTTTTGGGTTTTTTTGTTGGGTTTTGTTTTTGTTTTTGTTTTTTGTTTTTCCCTTTCTAGTCCAAACTGAAAGATGTGTTTGGTCACCAGAAGTTAATTATTAAAGAAGGAAGGGAAGATCCATTCCAAAAGTGGATGGTTCTGACTGCTCCTGGCAAACTGGCAGCGAGTGAGTTTTCCTCAGCCTCACTGGACCTTAATCCACTTAAAGCTAAATAACGAATGAAAGAAATCATGGAAAGAAAATTACCTTGACTGTTTTATTTTCTGAGGTGATAATCTGCCCTTGCCATCTGCTTAAGGAAGTTTTGGGACCCCTTTCTGGGTCTGTGTCCTTCACTGATTTCCCAGCCCTGTTGCATCTGCTCATCAAATTAAAGCCATTCCCAACAGGGAATAATGTAAATTAGGACAACAAAGAGCAAAATTTACCAAACCCAGGGGGTTTGTGCAAGACAACGACTTATTTAAGCTAGCAAACACAGGTGAAATATCCCTTGAAAGAATAGAACGATCCAATAATTCTTTGCTCATGGAAAGTGAATTCAGTGTAGGGGAAATAAATAATCTGAGCTAAACGTGCCACTTACTGTGCTTGTGCTGGGAGCCTTTGATAGGCTTTGGGTAAAACTCCCAATTCACTGCACTCCAGATGAGTTTCGAGTCTTTCAGGGCTTTCACTTAAAAGATTCATTAAGAAATATCCAGTCCAGGCAGAGCTCCAAGCAGCTGGAATGTTGGCTCCCAACCCCTCCAGAAATGGGATTTAAAGGCCTTTCATGTGTTTGCAAACCAACAGCTCCAGATCGATGGACTTCCCTTCCCTCCTCCTCCCATCCCACCCTAGGCACAGAAATATCAGATATTTAATGCTAGAAAAAACTGCTGCCTTTTGACTTCTTGCTCCGAACCCCCTTTTCCTGGGCAAGCAGCCTCAGGAACGAATGCCCCCCATTTCTGGGGCACCTCATGGGTGGCACCTGCAGAAAGCTCCAACCTGGGCTGAATTCCAGCCAGGCACTGCTCTTTAGGGATAAATACAATTAGCGCCTTGTTAAACACCCGTCTTGAGTGAACCTCATGTTTAGAGACATATAGGATGTTTAAATGTCAAGTGGAATTAATTAAAATCTCAACGTGTTTCTGTCACAGGCAGAGATACAATAAATAAACGATGGGGTCTGCTTTCATTAGTGTAATTACCTCACTTCCTCTGAGGTTTTGGGGAGTCTCCCAAAGGAAAGGAGTGTCAAAACCATGGCAGTCCTGCACAACCAAATATTTCCACCTGATGGAAACATCTGTGGAATCTAAGACGTGACCGAGATGTGGTTAATGTGGAAGTTTTCTCGCTTCAAGCCAGGTTCTGTGTGTGGACTGAAATTCTGGCTGTTCTCGTGGCTGTTTTCTGAGCAGAGGCTGCCCAGAGGGTTTCTGTCCCCCAGCCCTGAGGGTCCCTGTGCCCCCATTTGTCACAGGCCTTGCCTCTGAACCTCTGAGGGGAGCTGCGTGGGCAGTGGGATCCCAACAGCTCCACCCAGGCTAGAGAAAGGTTTAATTCGTATTTAACAGCGTGGAGACAGAGCTGATGTTCGCTCAGACAATGCAAGGGCTGCAAACTCTGCCAGCGCCAGCCCTGGAAACGCTTCCCTGTGCCAGCCGCGTCCTGCAGGGTGTCAGGCAGATCTCAGAAGGAGGAGGGCAGGGAAATCTTCTCCCATTTGTTTTTCCTGCCTCTTAGACCACAGAGAGTTTTTGTTCCATTTCTGTCAGCCCCTGACAAGTGTTCTTCGCTTCAGAAGCGCTTTGGAACATCTGTGCACCATTCCCTTCCCTGGTGCTTTCCTTTCAAGTCTCCGTTTCATCGGGACGCCGTCTCAGGTGCGGAGCAGAATATTCCTGTCCTGGGGGTGCCCCGGGGACAGCACTGCGGGGCAGGGGGGTCTGCTGGGGCCCATCCCGAGGGGTTTCCCTCGGAATCCCCTCCTTCCCAGCTTGCTGAGGGCTGTGTGGGACCCCTGCCCTCTGTGGCTCCTGCCCCGGCAGCAATCGAGCTCCTCTGCCAGGGAGCTCTGCCCCATGGGCCCCTCTCTCAGAGAACTTTCTGCTTCAAAGGCTCTGCTGCCCCTTCAGAAGTGCAGTTTGCACTAATTTGCAGGAAATATTTGAACTCTCTCCGCGTTAATTTTTCTTAAGCCAAAAATTGGGGAAGTCTGCTCGGAGCTATCGATGAAATTGTTCCTGATTGATCACAGAGGTGCTCCCAACCCCTGCCTGCGTGAGAGGGTGGCTCAGTTTGGGGTGATTTATTCTGCTCAATAAAAGCTTTACAAGTGGCTTTCAGGATCAAGCAGCTTTAAAGATCATGTTGGCTGATAACTGTTGTTTTATTGTGTCTGAATTAGGACATAAAATCATTTAATTGCCCTGTTCTGGGTCTTCGGCTCCTCAGGATGTCTTCCCTCTCCACCTCAGGAAACCAGCGCATCCCCAGGCAGATTGGAAGGTGCAAAATATAAAATATCCCTGTCAGAGGTGAGGGGCCTCAGGGGCAGGAGAGGATTTGGGGTGGGAGGGGGGGAAAGGAAAACCCAAAGTAGAATTTGCCTTTTCTCTTTCTTTGAATTTCTTTTCTTCAAAGCCAATTAATTTATCAGGCAGAACCTTTGTGGAGACAGGTAATGAAGAATATTCATGGAAAGTGAGTTTTAAATTCAAGCATGAGTATAAATGTTGGAAAGATGAATAAATGAGTGGTTGGTGCTCGGGTTTTGTTATTTGGGGGGGTTTTGCTAACTAAGATACAGCAAACATTGTACTGCAGCTTAATGATGACTGTGCAGCAAAACTGAACCCAGCTGTGAGATGGGATAACAAATATTTGCATTTTAACTGCTCATAAACCATGGCTGCCATTTGGTAATGGTAGTTAAATCCGCAGACTGCCTAGTAAATCATACTTTTAATCTTTTTTACATGAGGCAGGGAAGTCGAGGAAGGAAAAGGATTGCTCATACACTGCTGGTAATCAAATTCATTATTATCATTATTTCACTCAAATAAGAACTAGTATTTTCTGTCCCACACAACTCCTATGGCTGTCCGTATTTATTCCAGCTGTCTGTGCTAACAAAAATAACTGTTTTAATCCAGTGCAAATAGATTTGGGGCCTGTTTGGTAGCTTTTTTTTAAAACTTTACAAATAGAATCACACAATTCCAGGCTGGTGTGGGCTGGAAGGGGCATTAAAGCCCATCCAGTACCACCCCTGCCATGGCAGGGACACCTCCCACTGTCCCAGGCTGCTCCAAGCCCCAGTGTCCAACCTGGCCTTGGGGCTCTGAAATGTGGTGGATGAAATTAGACCAAAAACGAGCCCAATCTCTTGCTGGGCCCTCTAATGGAGGCTCAAAAGACGGATTTTGGCTGGTGGAAAAATGATCTAGATTCGAGTTCTGAGAGGGAGAATGGATTGGTAACAACTCCAGCAGCTGCTCCTTCCTCTGAGGGCTTCCCGTGGTTGGTTTTCTCTGTTTGAAGAGGTGCCAGAGAAGATCCCTGTGGGAGCTGGAGTGACATTTCAGGGGGATAGAATGGATGCACTTAGGAAAATTCCGGTTTCCCTTTGTGCAGCCAGCCTGGCCTCCTGCCCCAGCTCCCAGGCAGAGCCCCCAGCTCCGGACAGCTCGGGGGGTTTGTGTGTCTGATTTTTGGCACAGCCAGGATCCGTGTTCCACCCGCCTTCCCCGTGGCTCAGAGCCCTCTCCAGGGGCTGCTCTGGCATGCAGCAAGGAGGATGACTTATTTTGGTGGTTTATTTTTATGGATAAGCAACCAAAAGTTCGTTTCCCCTTGAGCAAAACAGTAACTGCCTCAGTCTTCTGCTGCTCTGGGGAGGGTGGGGATTCCAAAGCTTCTCATGGATCATCCAATGTTTTTTGTAGTTCTTGGGGAGTTGTGGGTCCCTTGGCATTTTTGACTTCTACAGAAGAATATCCTCATGTTTCCTGACCCCATCTCCACGCTGTGCTGCTGCAGGAGATCCCAGAGAGCCTGAGCTGATCCAGGAGATCCCGTGAGTGATGTGAATTCCCACCCCAGGTGAGGCACGGGGACAAAGCCCCAACCGAGCACCAGGCTGCTTCCACAAAGTGCTCTGGGAACTCAAATTTCTGTTGCACCGTGGAAAGTGTCCCAGCCAAAGGCGGGTGGGAGGAGAACCATCCTTTCCTGCAGCTGTGGGCGTTCCTTGCTTGGAATATCTTGGGGATACACAGAAATATTGAGGTGCCCGAGGGCCCAGGTGAGTGTGTGCAGGGACCCAGGAGTGTCACGGCAGGACATGGAATGGATTGACTCCATGGAGCTGTCAGCAGAGAAGGAAGCTTTATTTACAATCCCAACAGGTTCTTTTAGAACACGCTGTGTAAAAAGGTCTGTTCTTGCTCCATGGCACTGACACTGCTCTCCATTGGGTCAGGAATAGGAAACAACCCCTGGGACAGTTGTTCTGGCAAAGGGAACACTGTTTGCTGAGCCTGTGCTGAGAAACGCAGAGAGATGGTTTGGAAAGAGAAACTGTTGGCAGCTTTCCCTTGGGAAAGGAGCCGGCAGTGGTCAGCGAGCTGAAATTCAGGCTCGGGAATGTCGAGCCCACACCAGGCGTGTGCAGGACCCAGGCCCCAGGCGTGTGCAGGGCCCCAGGCGTGTGCAGGACCCAGGT
>WBMY01016083.1:0-10208 GCA_013397315.1 Donacobius atricapilla
CAGAGTCATTATGGTTGGAAAAGAGGAGAACTCCATGTCCAACCTTCCACCAACTTCCACCTTACCCACTTATTACAATATCACAAACTGCCCTGTCTACTCTTTTTTTTAACTTTTTCTGGGATAGTGACTTCTCCACTTTCCCACAAAGCCTGTTCCAATGCTTAATCCCTCTTTCAGTGAAGCAGTTTCTCCTAATGTTCAACATGATTCTCCACTGCTACAACTTTCCTCTTGTACTGTTACTTGCCTCTTGGACATTTCCTCTGGTACTATTACTATTTGCCTGGAAGGAGAGACTGTCCCTCGCCTCACTGAAACTTCCTTTCATGGAATTGTAGAGAGTAATAACGTTCCTTCAGAGTAACAATCTCAGTACCCTCAGCCACTCCTCGTAAGACTTATATTCCAGTCCCTTTTCTAGGATCATTGTCTTTCTTAGGAGCTGCTCCAAGGTCTGAAGTGTGGGGTCCAAAACTGAGTGCAGAATTCAATATGCAGCATCACCAGTGCTGAATAAGAGAAGAAAACATCCACTTTCTTATATTCAAGACACCTTTCAAATGTCTGTAGCAAACAACAGAGCTTCAGCTTGATTTTGTCACTGTCATTTGCACATTTGGCATGTACAGTGTTCTCTTTTCATACTTGGCTTAAGGCCAACTGTCTTTGTTTAGGGTAAAATTTGGGAGGAAACCTCCAAATGGGGTTCCTCTAGCAAAGTAAACCTGAACAGCTCTTCCCCCACAACTGGTCCGGAAAAAAACTTCCTTGGAGAAAAGTGGAAAAAAGTTATTTATTTAACAAACAAAATGCCCACAAGCACACGGGATGAATAATATGAAACAATAAAACCTTTAGCTGAAATGAGATGGCAAACTGAGCAAAGTCCTTGCCGTGGGTGCAGCTCGTCTCTCTCAGTCTTTTATCAATTCCTCCGGCGCTGGAGAATAATGCTGTCCTGGGCCCCAGCGGGCACAGGTGTGATCTCTCAGTTCTCGTCTGGGTTTTCAGTCCGGAGCAGGTTTAAACAGTCCCAAGAAAAAAACAAAACAAAACAAAACTAGTTCTCTGCCCTAGCTAGCAAAAACAAACTAAAAAAAAAAACCCACAGGAGATCTCTGTCCCGCAGCAGTCTGTCCAAGCCTCAGCTCGACAGACCATCCAGGAGAGGGATGCAGAGGAGTAACATAGTTTTTCAAAACAAACTGTGCACTCTGAGAATGTACCTTGAAGGTACAGAACACAATATACAGAACAGACGACTGGGGATACAGGCATCATAAAGTCACTCTAGGACACAAACACAAGGGGAGACAATGTGATCAGTTGAGGAAAAATAGGAAAAGTAATTTTTCTTTAGACTGATGATGGGTGCTTTTATTTTCACTGTGTCCCAACAGTTCCCCATAAACATTGTCTGTGCATCGTACATTCAAAAATAGTGCTGTTTCCTTTTTCCCTTTGCTGATCTAAAAAATTCCTATAACATTGTGACTCTTTAGGTGTTGGGTAATGGTTTCAGATGCTGAGTAGGTGCATGAACTGGAAAATAAAGGCTATAATAGTATGGTGCAGAACTGGCAAGCCAGAAGGAATGTATTTTCATTTAATTGTTCCATCACTGGGCTTGATCCAGTGCTAAGGCTCTTCTGGAGCCCAGTTGTACTTCTTCAGCCAGCCTGGTGAAGGGGAGGGATGGAGACTGTGACACTTGTGTGGCACGCCCAGGAGGCAGTTCTGTGCTGCTGACTTAATTCTCTGAGTACTCCAGTATTTCATCCAGAGTACATCCCACCCACAGGGCTGTGCAAGGGGCACAGAGAGACCACCATCAATGCAGTAACATCTTGGTCTTGTTTCTTCAGCTGGAAAGCCACCCTATTATTGAGCGCACAGAGCTGAATACCAATCATGTTCTACTATACCTGGAAAAGGTGAGGATGGGGCAGAAACACAGGCATCGGGACTTTTGGCTGTATAGAGCAAAAAATCTGGGACTCACAACTACCATAGTTCTGCTAAGAATGGTGCTGAATATTTTACTGTCTTTTTCTGACTACAAACTCTAAGTTTTTAGACTTTATGCAACTTTTCTCCCAGCCCTCAGCAGGCACTCCCTCCACCCTATGCACAGATCAGGCCCTGATTTCCCTACACACAGAGCCTCCCTGAGGGTGGGGAATGGTCCCAGGGTTTGCCCCTGCCCCTCAGCCAGTCCTACAGCCCTATGTCCCTTGAGAGCATGGGTGGCCATGGAGAGTGCGGGGCCCTGGGGTCAGTGCAGAGGCACAGGGGAGCCCCTGCAGGGCCGAGCCCCCCTGAGCCTCTCCTGCTTCTCTTCCCCAGCTGGGCAGGGAGACCCTCAGCTTCTCCTTCACAGTGGAGCGGGACATCCCCGTGCAGGGCCTGAAGCCAGCCCAGGTGAAGGTCTATGACTACTATGAGACAGGTGAGTGCTGGCAGTGCCCGTGGGAGCCAAAGAGGGCACGGGAGCTCTGGGGACCTGATACAGCTACCCCAGCCTGGCACTGCCACCCCAGCCCTGCCTGGGCTCTGGGAGTGCAGAGGGGCTGGGGTAGAGCCGTGCATGCTGGGGGTCCCGTGTTCATTTCTGCCCCGGGAGTGTGGCCGTGCCTTGCTTCCAGGCAGACCTGCTGCTCCTTGTGCCTCTGCTGTCCTGGCTGCAGTGCCAGGGTGGCAGTGACAGAGCTGTGTGTCCCCACCTCAGCCCAGTGTGCCGGGAGGAGGTGTCTGAGCAGCTCTTGGGTGCACCGGGGTGGAAACCTGCTGGAGCTGCCTGTGCAGGTGGCTCTGCCTTGCTGCCACTGCCCCCAGACAGGGCTGGGACTGGGGCTGCCCCCACCCCAACTGGCATCTCTGGGAGAAACTGGGAATGGTGGCACCAGCCTGCTCTGGGGGCCTGGGAAAAGCATCCCTCTGGCACCCATCCCTCTGCCAGCAGTGCCAGGGTGATGACAGCTCACTCTCTCTCTCCCTTCTCTTCTGTTTTCCAGATGAGTTTGCCACACACGAATACAGTGCTCCCTGCACCACAGGTAGGTGCACACTAACAACTGAGATGCTCTGGGAGGGACTGTTAGAAGTTGTCTTGAACTAGAGTCTTTGTAGACCTTGTGTTTCCTTGGCCTATGTCTTCTTTTAGCATTTTCTTCTCTGTGCCAATTGCAATCCGCATCTCAGTACAGAGATGGAAAGCAATGCTGCCACCCAGCTTCCTCTGTAAGACTGGATAGAGCTTTCATTTTCCTTCCCTGAGTATAGCAATCTCTGTGTTACTGCCTTTGTTTGTTCAGTGGCAATTGTCTTTTCGTCTTTGTCAGTGTCACTTTATGCAAGTAAGGTTCAAGTCTCCCTCGGGATGCAACCTCACACTCAGCCTTTTTTGTTTCTGCCCTTTTTAGGGCCACATCTGCCATGCTGCAGACAGTGAAAGGCACTGAGGAATTGTCCCCCAAATACTTTGGTGAAATGTTGATGTTATTCACATCTATTTAACAAGGACCTTTCAAACTCTTCCCTAGATTAATTTTGCTTTCCCATGGGAAATGCAGTTGCTGAGAGGGAACGTGTGCTTGGATAGCTTATGTATCTCCAGGATGAATCTGCCTCCCCTCTCTGTAGCATACATATTTTGAATGTGTCCAGTCATTCCCATTCTGTTACCCGTCTGCAGCTGGGCATTTTTAGGTGAAGCAGTTTCTCATAGTTTAACAAGGGTTGAACTCAAATACCCACCAGAACAGAGAGATATCCAGGGCTCTGGATACCACTCACCAGAATATTTATCTCACTTTGTCCTTTTCCCACCTCCAGTCAAGGCTGAACAAGGAAATTCCTGAAGAATGCATCTTGTCGGAGCCTTGCTGTATCAGCTCATGTATCTCTGCCTCTAGAAGATCTTGTTAAGGGAGAGGCATTGAAATGTTAGAGGAGGATACCTCAAAAGCAAAAAGGAAGCAACTCTATAAATAAATTAATTCTCGATTCTCATCAGATGTCTCTGGACTTGTTTGCTGTTACTGTTACACTTGTCTCTCTTCCTATCCATTTCGTGGCCTGAGACTTCAATCCAGAGCCATCCATGGCAAGGTAGTGTTTGGGAACTCCTCAGGAATACCAGAAGGCAGACAGCTTTTTGGCAGTTGGGAGATTTTTCTCCATACTTGTTCTCTACCACTTGCTCTCTACAACTGTATGTTCTCTTGTACAGTTCTCTGAGGAGAGAGGACATTGTATCTCATCCATTATGCACTGGAAGTTTGTCTCTCTGCCTCTACAGAGGGTATTTTCTGCAAGGTGATCCTTGGACATAAACCTCTGATAACATACTGCCTTTGATTGCACTGTGAGATCACTGCTGTGAGGTGCAAGGACACTGTGAGCCTGTCCAATCTGATCTTTTGCAGCAGCCTGGATAGAAGTGAAGACCTGTGGACTTTCCCATTCCAGCAGTGTCTGCTTGTTTCTAAACAGCTGAAGTGAAATCAGGGACTGGGACCTTAACAGTGTCATTCATAGAATTATTTTGGTTGGAGAAGGCTTTAAGGTCAAGGCTTACCATTAACCCAGCATTACTCAGTCCACTGCTAAACCATGTGGGGTTGCATGGGGTTGTTGTGACCCAAGTGTAGGACCCATGATTTGGCTTCACACCGTTGGCCTTGACCCATGGGATCCAGCCTGTCCAGATCCCTCTGCAGAGCCCTCCTGCCCTCCAGCAGATCAGCTTGGTGTCTCCTGCAAACTGACTGAGGGTGCCCTTGATCCCCTTGTCCATACCACAGATAAATGTATTAAACATGACCAGACCCCACACTGGGGTCCCTGGTCCCCGGGGACCCCACTAGTGACCAGCTGCATGTAACTCCATGCACCACCTCTCCCCGGGCCTGGCTATCCAGACAGTTTTTTTTATCCAGCAAAGAGTGCACCTGTACAAGCAATGGGCAGTCAATTTCTCCAGGAGAATGCTGTGGGAAATTGTGTCAAAGGCTTTCCTGAAGTCTGGGTAAACTATATCCATGGCCCTTCCCTTATCTATTGAGTGGGCCTTCTTGATAGAAGGAGATCAGGCTGGTCAAGCAAGACATGCCTTTCCTAAGCCTGTGCTAACTGGGACTGATCACTGGTTCTCCTGTATGTGACACCTGATGGCACTCAAGATAATCGTAGGCAAAATTTCAACTGAGAACCCCTTTATGAGCAAAAACCCCTTACATTTTTCATAAGAACTTTATCCTCTTACCCTCAGTGGGGGCCCATAGATCTCCTCTAGGTTTTCTGAGTAATTTTTAATACTTTCTTTTATCTCCTTCACAGCTAGGCTTATAATCCTTCAGCAGATTTCAATGGGGAGGACCTGGATTCACATCTCATAATTTGGGTTAACATTTTTCATGTAAATTTTCCAGATGGTTATCTTTTCTCTGGTCTAGATGTCTCACAGGGATGCAGAGGCAGTCAGCCTCAGCTTAAGACATCATATGGCACCATGTGTGTTTTATGTACATGTTTCTATGTGCAAAGGTGCCTTTCACCCTGCCAGTGTAGGCTTAAGCAAATACACCTATAGGAGTCCCTCATGTAGCTTATTTCACAAATACAGACCCTCCTTTCTCTGGAAAAGCAATTGCCTCATGGTAGAAAAAATAGATGGCTATATTATTTCCAATTCAAAACAAAATGCAATTTAGCTGTATTGGAAATTTTGCTCAGCTGTCACTGAAGCTGGTTCATTCCACAGGCTCCTCTGAATATGAGGTGTCAAAAGCCCTTGAGTGTGTAAACACCAAACATCACAGAAGACAAAGTGACATAATATTAACATCTCGCAAAATAGAGGAAGAATTTTATTTGTTCCCAATGACTCTGTTTGTACAGGCACACTAAACCAAAAATTGGATGGAACAGCCAACTGTGCATACTCTAGATGCAAAACATGCCACAATACCTAACAATAAGCATTTCATGAGCATAAACAGTCACATAAGATTTTTTTGCATTGAAATGTTGAAACCACAAATTCATGAGACAAAACGAAGAAAGGGGGATCATTCCTAGAGGTGTCTAAGAGGCCAATAAGCAGTTTCACCAAAGCGACTATATGATTTAAATGGATGTACCATTTAAACTAGACATAGGTGGGTAGGTTAGTGGCAAATGCCATTAGCTTCTCCTTGGGAATCTCCCAGAAGTAGCAGACATGAGATAATGGAAACTTCCACAAGAAGGCTCAAGCTTCAGCTGGAGAACAGACCATTGTAAGCCAGCAGCTGAAGGCATAGTTCATGCACACATCCCTCTTGCCCCCCTGGCCCTCTCTAATCATTGAAGAGGGCAGACTCTGTCTCCTCCCACTCTTCTACAAACAAGAAACAATCCCAGGAGGGGTGTCTACAGGGAAGATCACAGAGCCCAAATTTCATGTAATATTAGTTGATCTTCTAGGCTGCCTAATGGTGGGAGACATGGATAGGCCTCTGCAGAGACCAATTCAATTGAGGTTATGGTTTGTAAGCCAGGGGAGACAAATTGTTCCCAAGAACTACCTATCCTTCTCCATTGATTAGACTGCATCTCAGATGATAAGGTCAGAGAACATAACACAGAGATAGATACATTCAAAAGGCTGACCTCCCACTTAAACCTTTCTGTCCTCTTTTTTTCTTTCACTTGTTAGCCTTATTTCCCTGCACACAGTCATTGTTAGGTGGATTACTCTTTAATGTAAGAAGCCAGGGAGATTAAAGCTGTGATTAAAGCTGTGACTGAAAGATGCACAGGAAAAATCAGAATTGGGAACAAACGGTTCAAACATCATTGGTAAGTACAGTTAATTTATTTGTAAAGTCCACTTTCTATTCCATGCAGGCACTATTAATCTGTCATGCTGTGGTGGTGGTGAGGCAGGCGGGTTCCAGCACGTGGAAGTGTTCTTCAATCATTTCCCTGGTCTACTTCCTCTGCAAGGATGAGAGAAGATGGGAGGGAACAGGAGTCAGAGAGATATGTCCATCCACTTTCTAAGGCTGAGAGATGGAGGAAGCAAGATGTGGATGTGGAAGTCAGGTTGTGTGTGAAGCACAGTACAGGAGAGAGAGTTGCTGTATTACCAGGGTGGAGGGTCATCCACAGCACTCACTACTTGTGTCACCTTCAAGGCAGTGAGAGAGGGCTGAAATTCTCCCTGCCCCACTGGGAGAGATCAGCAGAGTGGGATTTGTCACAACTGAGATGTACACAGGAACACAGTGAAAACAGGCAAGGCTGGTCAGTGTAGCAGTGAGACATGCTGTTTATTTCTCTGCAAAGGATGGAAGAAATCTACTGCACTCTACTGCCCTACTATACAGGGCAGGGAAGGAAGCTTGGCAACTGAGATCTGCCTTTTAGTCAGTGCAGGCCACCTTTGTACATTTAGGCTAGTGGATGAGCCTCTTAAGTAGCAGTTTCCCATCACCATTTCCAAGGAAGATAAAATCTCTGCCTTTTAACAGAACTGCGGAAAAGTAGCCTAAAATCTAAGGTCTCCCTGTGAGTCTCACACTGGACAACAGACTACACCAAAATACCCTTTGGAAATGTTTTACTCTCCACTCAATGTTCAGACTTATGCACATTTTTCCATGAAGGGAGGCTGTAGGTCCAGAATCAGCAGAAAACACCTGTACCTATGGACACAGCCCACATTAACAAGCAGTATGGAATAAAAGTGTGGGAGTTCAAATTATTTTCTACTTTTTCAGATAAAAACACTAAAGGAGATAATTGCCATCATTTACCACCAGCAAAAGGCAAAGCTTTCGCCTTCTCCAAGTCCAAATAATTTTTTCTCTGTTCTCAGGTGTCAGAGTCAGGTCCTATGAAAAGCCATTTCCCAGGAACTCTGCTTTCCAGAAGCCTCCATATTCCAAATACCTGAAACTGGGCAAGTGATGGAGAACAAGACCTGCCAGTCTTCATATTGGAAGACTCCATATAGAACAGGAGAAATAACCTTGGTCAGAGATTTTTACAGAAGTTCCTAAATAACCTGTGCTCCTAAGCCAAACACACATGGCCTTGCATTGCAGAGAATCCCCCAAAGATGACACTATTCTGTCCTGCCAGTTCAGACTCCAAATCAAGACTGAGGGCTGGCTGCCCAGGGTCATGAAGCACAGCTGCCTCCTAAGAAGACCATGGGGGAGCAGGAACCTGAACACGAAGCAGCTGTTCCTCCAGACAATAGCAACCAAAGGCAAAATTGCCACTTCTGTAACTCCCATGCTCTCTGTTTTATATGCAAGATCTGTGCCTGTAAGTTGAGCCAATGTTATTCAAATTCAAACAGAAAGAGACAAGTGCTGGAAGACCAAAAATATAATGAAGAAGATGTAGAGAGCAGTGAAGGAAGCAGTATTTTACCTGTGGTGCAGGGAGCACTGTATTCGTGTGTGGCAAACTCATCTGGAAAACAGAAGAGAAGGGAGAGAGAGAGTGAGCTGTCATCACCCTGGCACTGCTGGCAGAGGGATGGGTGCCAGAGGGATGCTTTTCCCAGGCCCCCAGAGCAGGCTGGTGCCACCATTCCCAGTTTCTCCCAGAGATGCCAGTTGGGGTGGGGGCAGCCCCAGTCCCAGCCCTGTCTGGGGGCAGTGGCAGCAAGGCAGAGCCACCTGCACAGGCAGCTCCAGCAGGTTTCCACCCCGGTGCACCCAAGAGCTGCTCAGACACCTCCTCCCGGCACACTGGGCTGAGGTGGGGACACACAGCTCTGTCACTGCCACCCTGGCACTGCAGCCAGGACAGCAGAGGCACAAGGAGCAGCAGGTCTGCCTGGAAGCAAGGCACGGCCACACTCCCGGGGCAGAAATGAACACGGGACCCCCAGCATGCACGGCTCTACCCCAGCCCCTCTGCACTCCCAGAGCCCAGGCAGGGCTGGGGTGGCAGTGCCAGTCTGGGGTAGCTGTGCCAGGTCCCAGAGCTCCCGTGCCCCCCCTGGCTCCCACGGGCACTGCCAGCACTCACCTGTCTCATAGTAGTCATAGACCTTCACCTGGGCTGGCTTCAGGCCCTGCACGGGGATGTCCCGCTCCACTGTGAAGGAGAAGCTGAGGGTCTCCCTGCCCAGCTGGGGAAGAGAAGCAGGAGAGGCTCAGGGGGGCTCGGCCCTGCAGGGGCTCCCCTGTGCCTCTGCACTGACCCCAGGGCCCCGCACTCTCCATGGCCACCCATGCTCTCAAGGGACATAGGGCTGTAGGACTGGCTGAGGGGCAGGGGCAAACCCTGGGACCATTCCCCACCCTCAGGGAGGCTCTGTGTGTAGGGAAATCAGGGCCTGATCTGTGCACAGGGTGGAAGGAATGCCTGCTGAGAGCTGGGACAGAGTTGTCTGCTATGAGACAGACAAGGTGAGTGACTTGTTTATGTTCTGTGTTTATAAGCTGAGAGATGTTAGCAATGCTCTCCATCTCCATTTGTGCTGTTGCCATTGTGCTGCAGAGCTCAACGTGTGCCCCACAGCAGCCCTGGGTTAGTCCTCACCTGCTCAATGTACAGCAAAACATGGTTTGTGTTCACTTCTGTTCGCTGGATCTGGTGAAACCGTGTGTTTGAGAGCTGGAAAAAGGAGATACGGAGGAGGTTGATGGTCTGAAGGAAAGCTAGTCAATCCTCCTCAGTTCCTCCCCACCACTAAAATCTCACCTGAGAAGTAAAGCACAGGAAGTGTACTTCCCAGGGGACTTGTCAATCACCCTCGTATAAAGTCCCACATACTCAGACTACCCCTAGCTCCCACCATCTCAGGCTCTTTCACCTTCTGGACACAAGAATGGCATGAGGGACCAGCACTGTCATGGCAGTCATACATCTCCCAAGGCTCCTGAGTCCCTGATATTAGACCTGATGGTCTCCTTCTAGCTTTAAATCTGGGGCTAAACAGGACATATAACTGCAAGCTACCACAAGACCTTGAGGAGTGGGAGGGGAATGCTGCTGCTGGCATCCCTCATTCACCCCTACTCCAGAGCTGAGGGATGGAATACCTGGAGGAAAAGATGGACAGGTCAAAGGGTGGAGAAGATACCAGGAAAATAATTAAATGCTACTTTAAATAAAGAAATTGATGCGCCAGATTAAAGACAAATATTCTGAAAGAAATGCTTCACACAGCACCCTACCTTCCTCACTGAGGACTT
>WBMY01016085.1:0-14143 GCA_013397315.1 Donacobius atricapilla
ATTTGTTCTGTCATTTACTCTGTCATTCATAGAGGCCTTATCAGGAAACAAAAGCTGATGTGTGTTTTAGCTCTACAGCATCTTNTTGTCCAATTACAGCTTCAGGTTGTGAGGTCCCGTCCTTCTTGTTCCTCCCTTCAGTCCACTGTTGTTTATGCTTTTGGGCCTGAAAGTTGTCCTTAGTCTCCAGCAAGAAAAGGATTTTTTTTGTCTACCTAATCTGTGAAGAGAGCTTACTAGCACTTAATATGAGGCTTAGAACGACATCCCTCGGCAGCACAGAATCTGAAAATATGAAAACTAAAACTTAAGGCATCAAGGCTGGGTGAGCCATCAGCATCTTACATTCCCTGAGTTCAAGAGTAGTCATTAGAGAGGTAGCTTGTTTACCTCAGCTAATGCACGCCTGTCCCTAACCTGGCATTAGCTAGGACCTGCTTTTGGTTTTGCAGGCAGATGCTGGTGGCTGTGGCATCATCCAAGGTGCATTTTTTGGAATAGGAATGAGGAATGTGGCTGTTGGTGAGAAACTCACCCAGTTACTCCAGGTCCCTTTGCAGATCTGCTGATCACAGCCTCCCCAATAGCAATGCAAAACCTGGGCAAACAGGAAAATCCTCTTGGATATGGGCGTTCAACGCAAAGCTCTGATGCTCTGCTCTGGCGTCCTTGCCCAGGGCAAGCAAAGAGTGAGGAGCAGGGTAGAGGGAGCGGACCAGGTGAAGAACGCCTTCTCCAATGTGGTCTCTTCCCCCCTTGTTATCCCCTTGTCGTTCCCTTTCTCTGATTTTTGTGTGTGTGCACGTCTCCCTCCCCTCCTTGTCCGCGCAGCTCCTCTCCCATTCTTGTGTCGCTCCACCGCTCCGTTTCTCTTGTCTGGCTACCCCCACCTCTTTTGTCCTGCTCAGCTGCTCGGCATCGCTTTTGTGTGGTAATAGTGGCGGCTGCCTCCGGCTCAAAGGAGCCCAACGCGGCTGCCATCGCCCCCTGGCTTTTAATTCAGATGCTCGGGCCCATGGAGGGTCCTCTGTCCCGGCCCCCCGGCAGTCAGGCATGGCTGCTGCCCGCTCCCGAGCTGTGTGCGCGGGTCCCCTGTCGCTGGTTACAGCCGTGACTGCCGTGGCCTGCGGGGACAGTCCTGGCGGCCAGTGCACCGGTGCCCCCGCGCTAGAGCACGTGGAGAGCACATGGACAGGGTGGTGCTGAGGCAAACTGGAGCTGCAGTAACATCTTCCAGGTTGCTTTGGGCTGCGCTGACCTGTTCTCCCGGAGGTTGCTGGCATCCGCGTGGCGGGAGCCAGGGAAAAGGTCTTGCATCTCCGTGGGGACGTAGGGGCCCCTTGTGTTTCCATCCCCACCTGAAATCTTTCTTGTTTTGTGTTACGTTCAGCTTAAAACAGTCAGGAAAGAGGTTTCTGTGGGAAGTTTTCCTTTGGACATATGGAATTTGCTGTTTATTGCATGGCAGGAGTTGGTGGCTCAGAGCAGGCTCTGGGAACTGACCTTTCCTGTATCCGAGCTCATCCCCATGAGGTGTGCAGGGGGGCTCCTCCATGGGCTCCCAGCCGCAGGAGCATTCCCGTGCATTCGGGAATTGGGTACGGTGGGGCAGCAGGTGACAGACAAGGCGCATCAGTGGCTCATTCCCACCACAGCTTCTCCCCTCGCATTCCCAGCACTCGCCTGGCAGCAGCTTTGCCGGGTGCCGAATCCCACGAACTGTAATTCTCACAGGAGCCATAGTTGCCCCTTTTCCCCTACAGTAACAGCTTTCCACATGCTTTATTGCTCCTCTCCCTCCTGGGAAGCCTCTGATTTCTCTCGGGAGCCGCCACGCTCCGCCGAGCGCATCCCACAGCCAGCGCGGTGCGGGCCGGGCGGTTCCCCTGCTCGGAGCGGCGACAGGGCTGTGCGACTCGGCTTTGCACGGCAGCGTTTTCATGGCTGGGTTATGTTTGCTGCAACTTCGTGTCACAGCTGTTTTTCTAAGAGCTACATTCCCTGCCCTGGCTTTGTCCCGGGGAGCTCCCGGCTGCGGCCATGTGTCTGGACCGAGGTTGGCAGGAACCTGCCCCGTCCTCCCAGCCCGGGAATGCCAGGATACCATGTGGGGATGCTGCATGTCAGCCAGGGGATGCTGAGACCTTTAGTACTGGCTGCGAGGCAAGCGGCAAGGGGTGATGGAACCTGCCTCTGGTAAATGCAAAAGCATAGCAGAAAATGCTAAGGAGACTGAAAAAGAAGCAGCCAGTTATCAGAAAAAAAATTTCTAAAGAACTGAGCTATTTTCCTCTGAAACTGTGTAGGGTCGTTTGTAAGTTGTAGGTGCACTGCAGCTACACTTAGATTTAAAGGTGGAAACAATAGGAGTGAGTGAATGCATTTTTCCTAAAGTCCTCCTTTTCGAGACTTGTTTGAAATATTTTTTCCCTGACACTGTTTTCTTTCCTCTGAAGAGAGCAAGTTTAAAAAGAAACCAGCAGAGATAGAAGTAATAAATGCTAATGGGATGATAAATGAAGTATTTATGTTACACGCTGCTTGGTTTCATTTGTACACCTGAGGTAAACATTCCCATAGTAAGAATAAAAATATATATGTTTATAAATGTATGTATACATATATAGACTGAGATATAGGTAGCTTGAGAGCTTGTGGATGTGCAGATATGCATTTGTGTGTGGTAGGTGGAGAGAGAAACAGAAATCCACCTGTGCTACTGTACTTTTGATTTGCAGAGTGGTGGGCTGGAGTGAGCGAGTCTCTGATACACCCCACAGGTTGCTCTTTATTTAAAAAATAAATCTCCCTTAAAACCCATCATAGGTTGAGATAAGGCAGATTCTAATGAACACCAAGAGGTTTGAGCCCCCCAAGGAGGAGCTGTGTGCGGGTTTCCACAGCATGCTGACCTTTTGTGTGAGTGCTTCATCCTGCCACAGAGTCAGCCTGCGTGACCTTCTGGAGTGTGCAGGAGTTGCAGTGTCCCGGAGAGAAATCCTGTCCCTGCCAAATCGGCTGCAGCATCCCGATGCCAGCCAGAGCCACAGCCAGTATCAATAGCACTCGATTTTCTGGAGATCACACACCATCACTGCTGTCAGAAAGGAATATAAAANATCAGCATCTCCTGGCAGCAGTCATTCTGGCTGGCAGTGGGAATGGTGAGCTGCAGCCTATGACTGAATCCTCCCATGATGTTGCCTTTCATGGAGCAGGTCTGATGGACTGATGTGCTGTGGGACACTGTCCAGAGTGCCAGGGAGCCCAGAGAGGTGTGTGACTGCTGCTTGTCTCCCTCTGTTTCAGTATTGCTGTAGGAAATGGCATATACCTCTGACTTTGTCACTTCCAATGAACAGTCCATTAAGTCTGGAATTGTCTGTGGTATCTCTTGCCATGGGATTTTTCAGTCTGGTTTCAGAAGCAGATGAGGCTCTTACTTCTCCATTGCTGATCTGTCTCAGTTCTGCTGCTTTGCTAACTCTGAACCCATGAATTAAAGGCATTGCACTTCAGTAGCTATGCTGAGCCCAGGACTTACTGGTATTGCCCTTGAAATCACAAGTCTGGCTGTGTAACATTGTGGGAATGGCTTAAAAACTTGAAGCATAAAAATATTAATAACAATAACAATAATGGACTGAGGTTTGATTTTTCTCTGGATCCTTTGAACCCAGGGGGATGCAGTGCAAGAGGATATAATAAAGGGGTGATGAGATGGCATGTTCCCTGGTCACTACTGTGATACATCCTGGAAAGCTGGGATGTGGAGCCAGTGGGAGCCTCAATGGCCACTGTGGCTGTGCTCTGCTCACGGTGTTCCAGCTGTGCCAAGGGCAGCTTCCCAGGCACACCCATCACTGCACTCCAGTGCCAGTCCCTTGGCACAGCGAGGCTACAGCAGAGCACCAGGTACATTAAGCAGTCAGCGTAGACCCCAGCTCAGTACAAGATGGGGAAAACACTTGAAAGTGACAGTGTAAATACACACTGAGGGCGTTTAGCACAATGTAGCAGCAAGGGTTTTGAAGGAAACTTCTGTTACTGGGAGTGTTTGTTTGTTTTCTCAACTCTGCTTGCTTGCTTGTCAAAGTCTGTAATCAAAAAAATTGCTTATCCAGAGAACAGGCTCATGAATGCCTCAATGGGGAGCACAGCAATGGGTGGTGCTGGCCGGGTCCTGTGCCCCTCGGTGTGGGGAGCCTTGGGGACACCAGGGTGTGCTGCTGGGACTGGCATCTCCACGATCATCCTGAAGCCCTGGCAGGAAATCCTGCAGTGAATCTGATGGGTTATGGTTTATCTAGGCAGCTTCAGCCCTTCTCCACTGCTCTTTGCAGCTCTGCTTGGTGAGAGGCTGCGGGTCCTCCCGCAGCAAGGGGGGATGGCCTGGGGGCTCCATGTGAAGCCATAAGGAGGGGGAATCATTCCTTTCCCTGAGCCTCCCTAGGGCTGGCAGCGCCTGGAACACTCACCCTGGTGGGGTGGGGATGGAGGACCATCCCTCGAGCAGGAAGGGGAGGGGTGACATCCTCAGACCTGCTGTTACTATATTTTCCAAAGCACTAAATTCTTTTTGCAATGCTATTCTGTATATGAGGTTTATTTCTCCTTCTCAGCTGTGAGATTTCTGAGTTTTGCTGCTATTGCCTGTGCCACATGCTTTTAAATTATTGCTCATGCCCCAGTGTTTATAGCCTTTGATCTCTATGCTGTTATAAATCTTTTTTTTAAGACCCCAAATTCTACTTGACAGCAAGCACAGGTACCAAGGCATCAGCTGCACCACCAAACATCTGCCCCACAAATTCAGCCCCCAGTGGGCACAATGAGCAGATGCAGCATTTTCCCTTCTTTTTAGAGAGAAATTACTGCAAAATGAAGGCGAGACCAATGAGCTGTAGTTATAAAGTGCCCAGGTTCTGAACTGTGAGTGCAGCCCAAAACTGCTCCACAAAGTTCAGCAAGAGACAGGAAAGTTTGGAGTTACTTGGAACTGGCGTCATTAAAAAGCTGTGGGACTGAATATAAGCATCTGGTAGGAAAACATCTGAACTGTTAACCTGAGACCAAGATGGAAATGTGGTAGAGGTGTCTTCAGTCTGTACCATGTGCTTGCAACATCTTTGTTTAACTCTTGCAATGGTATGAGAGTTATGGCCACTCTAAGGGGGCATCCTGGTAGTGATGCTGCTGCTGCACCTCTGGGTTCACAGGATATAAAGAGGAAAAAGTTAGAGAATTATTTTTATTAGATGTCTGTTAAGGGAGACCTGGGTGCTTTTAGTGAGGCCTCTGTAGCAAACATCTTCACAAAGATCTATATGATTAACAAAAGATTCTCCTTGAATGTTGGTTTCAAAGTAACCTTTGTAGGAAGAAAATACATGTGTGTCTGTATACACATAACTATTCATAAAAAGCACAAAGCTTGTCTGTAATTTGCTGGAGAAATACAAATGTGGTGGTTGATCTTTCTTTTTAACTGAACTGAGTATTAGCTTTCTGGGCTTGATTTTCCATCTGTGTCCTGCAAAAAATTATACAGGAATTTTCTCTGAGTGTGATGTGAGTGAACCTTATGAATGTGTGTGTTCAGCCTAATAAATTAATGGCATTTTATTTTTATAAATAGTTGTTTTTCAAGAGTTTGGATGGCGTAATCAGAAATTCTTATTAACCTATCAGAGTTAGCTTTCTAATTAGTATATGATTATTGTTTTATAGAAAATTCCAGCTAAGTATTTTGAGTTTTTCCCTGAGAATGATTCCTGGGTACCCACAGAAGCTAATTCAGAATGTATAGGACTAAATACGGGAAGAATTTGTCCCCAAAACACCAATTTTCTGAAACAGAAAACAAAGAAGCTTCTGAGAAGCAATGCAAGATGCTACTTTAAAATTCAGTTATTGTCTCAGTGATTAACTGCTCTAACTGTATCCTGCCAGAAACAACTGGCTTTTAAAATATATATTTGTGAATAGTTTAATTCATGGAGCCTTTTTCCTCTGAATTGATTTGATGAAATGAACTAGGCAAATAATAAAATTTTCACTGGAATGAATCTGCTTAATCAATTTAGACAATTAGTTTGTTCTTTGCTTAATAACATTTGCAAAAACAAAATAAAGTCTTTCATTAACAAGGAAGGCCAGACATTTATAATGAGAGGCGGCATCTAACATCAGGTTATGTCTTCTGTAGGAGCAGAAAACAGGATTAAACATCTGGTACAAGTACCTGGCTCCAAAATGCTTATCCTGCTATTCAGTGTGGGATTCAACATTANAGGAAATCCTGCAGTGAACCTGATGGGTTATGGTTTATCTAGGCAGCTTCAGCCCTTCTCCACTGCTCTTTGCAGCTCTGCTTGGTGAGAGGCTGTGGGTCCTCCCGCAGCGAGAGGAGACAGGGCTTTGGGGCTCCACATGAAACCATAAGTGGGGAAATCATTCTTTCCCTGAGCCTCCCTAGGGCTGGCAGCGCCTGGAACACTCACCCTGGTGGGGTGGGGATGGAGGACCATCCCTCGAGCAGGAAGGGGAGGGGTGACATCCTCAGACCTGCTGTTACTATATTTTCCAAAGCACTAAATTCTTTTTGCAATGCTATTCTGTATATGAGGTTTATTTCTCCTTCTTAGCTGTGAGATTTCTGAGTTTTGCTGCTATTACCTGTGCTGCATGCTTTTAAATTATTGCTCATGCCCCAGTGTTTACAGCCTTTGCTCTCTGTGCTGTTATAAATCTTTCATTTAAGACCCCAAATTCTACTTTTCAGCAAGCACAGGTTCCAAGTCATCAGCTGCACCACCAAACATCTGCCCCACAAATTCAGCCCCCAGTGGGCACAATGAGCAGATGCAGCATTTTCCCTTCTTTTTAGAGAGAAATTACTGCAAAATGAAGGCGAGACCAATGAGCTGTAGTTATAAAGTGCCCAGGTTCTGAACTGTGAGTGCAGCCCAAAACTGCTCCACAAAGTTCAGCAAGAGACAGGAAAGTTTGGAGTTACTTGGAACTGGCGTCATTAAAAAGCTGTGGGACTGAATATAAGCATCTGGTAGGAAAACATCTGAACTGTTAACCTGAGACCAAGATGGAAATGTGGTAGAGGTGTCTTCAGTCTGTACCATGTGCTTGCAACATCTTTGTTTAACTCTTGCAATGGTATGAGAGTTATGGCCACTCTAAGGGGGCATCCTGGTAGTGATGCTGCTGCTGCACCTCTGGGTTCACAGGATATAAAGAGGAAAAAGTTAGAGAATTATTTTTATTAGATGTCTGTTAAGGGAGACCTGGGTGCTTTTAGTGAGGCCTCTGTAGCAAACATCTTCACAAAGATCTATATGATTAACAAAAGATTCTCCTTGAATGTTGGTTTCAAAGTAACCTTTGTAGGAAGAAAATACATGTGTGTCTGTATACACATAACTATTCATAAAAAGCACAAAGCTTGTCTGTAATTTGCTGGAGAAATACAAATGTGGTGGTTGATCTTTCTTTTTAACTGAACTGAGTATTAGCTTTCTGGGCTTGATTTTCCATCTGTGTCCTGCAAAAAATTATACAGGAATTTTCTCTGAGTGTGATGTGAGTGAACCTTATGAATGTGTGTGTTCAGCCTAATAAATTAATGGCATTTTATTTTTATAAATAGTTGTTTTTCAAGAGTTTGGATGGCGTAATCAGAAATTCTTATTAACCTATCAGAGTTAGCTTTCTAATTAGTATATGATTATTGTTTTATAGAAAATTCCAGCTAAGTATTTTGAGTTTTTCCCTGAGAATGATTCCTGGGTACCCACAGAAGCTAATTCAGAATGTATAGGACTAAATACGGGAAGAATTTGTCCCCAAAACACCAATTTTCTGAAACAGAAAACAAAGAAGCTTCTGAGAAGCAATGCAATATGCTATTTTAAAATTGAGTTATTGTCTCAGTGATTGACTGCACTAACTATCCTGCCAGAAATGACTGGCTTTTAAAATATATATTTGTGATTAGTTTAATTCATGGAGCCTTTTTCCTCTGAATTGGTTTGATGAAATGAACTAGGCAAATAATAAAATTTTCACTGGAATGAATCTGCTTAATCAATTTAGACAATTAGTTTGTTCTTTGCTTAATAACATTTGCAAAAACAAAATAAAGTCTTTCATTAACAAGGAAGGCCAGACATTTATAATGAGAGGCGGCATCTAACATCAGGTTATGTCTTCTGTAGGAGCAGAAAACAGGATTAAACATCTGGTACAAGTACCTGGCTCCAAAATGCTTATCCTGCTATTCAGTGTGGGATTCAACATTAACTAGCAGGGAAGAAAACCCTGGCATGAGTCCCATTTTCATCCCTGGACATTTTGCTAGGGCAGGAGTTAATGACAGGTACATGGGTCCAGATCTGAACTTACCTCAAACCCATGGAGACTTCCAGTCTGCTTTCAATTGGAAGCTTAAGGAGTAATGCAGAGACCAAATGTGGTGTCAAAACCCTGCATTCAGGGAAGTTCTCTCATTTGCTATTTAAAGAAGGAGTTTATTAGGGAGAGTCATTAAATATCTGCTTCTTACAATGGGCTGCAAAGTAACAACTCGGCTGGGAAGCCTGGGAGTCCAAAGCATCCCTGTACAGGGAAAACAAACACTGCTAGCCAGAGAGTGATAATGCTTGTACTGCAGTGCAGAGAACAAGTAATTTTAAAGACATTATCTCCTAATGTTTTATTTTCACTGTGTTCTGGATTTTATGTTGATTTTAATTATTCCTCTTAGGAATAATATCTGGTAAACTAATTTTGGTGAATGGCAATGAAAAAGCATTATCCACCTACGGTAATTACACATATTTCTTAGTCCCTAGATTAAATAGTTTTACTTAAACTGCACTACAGAATTTATAAACACCTTTTTGCGAAGTCTGCCAGTGGAGTTTCAGATAACAGAAATCTACAATACTAATCTCAGCATCCCAGATGGCTGCCTCTAGGAGCAACATAAGCTGTTACCCCTGACAAATTTCCTTTTGCAGCTTTCTTAGAAAAACACAGCAAGCCAAGTCAAAGACATTCAATATTTTCCCTCATGGTTGCTATTAATTTAATAACTTGTGTGTTAATCTTTCTGTCTTTGAAATCAGAAGGGTGGGGTTTTTTTGCCACTGAATTTTGATGCTGAGTTTTGCCTGTCCAATTGCTCTTCCAGGGAGTGGTAGAAATGCCCAGCTGCCTGATGATGGGCATTTCCTGGTGCTGCTCAACATGCAGGAGAATTTTAATGATCCCATCTTACATTCAGTATAAGAATAGACTGACACTTTGGGCTCTTTTGATTAGGAAAACATCCTATTTACTAAACGGAATGCTCAAAACCATTCTTGATAATATTTTATTGTGAAAAACATTAACAAATAGCATCCTTTCCCCATGTTTTCACCAAATTATGAAACAGAAACTGGGGATGAGCAGTTGATTTCATGTGTGGGTGATGTCTAATTACTGATAGCCTCCTCCTGGGACACTCTCCACTTCTCTCCACTGTTGCCTTCTTCCTTCAAGCCTCTCCTCAAAGCACATCTTTTCCCCAGCACTTTGCAGGTAGATGCATATGAAAGTTCTAGACTAAAATAAATAATAAATGGAAGTAAGTCCAGGTGTCTGCAGGATGGGACAACTTTTCCTGCTCCTGAATGACTGCTGTGTCTCTTTCAGCTCTCACTTTCTCCCAAAAGCATTATGTGTGTCCCTGGGGTGAGAGGTAAGGATTTTAGGACAATAACCCAACTGTGTGTTTCCCGCAGAAGGGTTGCTTGGTGCCAGAGCTTCCTTTTGTTTGTTTGAGTTTGGTTTTTTCTTTTCTTCCCCTGAAATCCTTAACGAAGGCTGGGTCAGGAAGCTTGGGTTAAGTCTGGTAGTGTAGTGTAAGGATGTTAAAGAAATTATGTAGAAGATGCATGACAAAAATTAAGGGCAGCCAAAGGCAGCAGCACATAGAAAGAAAAGAGGGGTTTTGTGCTAGCATGGATATCCCAATCAGTGTGGCTGTGTAAGCCCAGCTTGGGGGAGATCCTGCTGGCTCTTCAGGTGTATCCAGAGCTTCACAGCCTCTGCCGCAGATTTAGGTGCAGTTACAGGTTGTCCATCCTGGCATCCTGTAGCTGATCACCTCTACTGCACATTTTCCCTTAGCATTGACGGAATAATGCTAAAACCAAAATTCCATTAGCGTCTTTAAATTGTTCTGTGCAAATGCATTTTACTGTTAGATTCTCTTCTACTCTTGCAAGCTGTGGCAAATATCTGCAAGCCAGACTCCTACCCGCGCACTAGCTGTTCAAATCTGCTGTTTTATTTGGCATTTCTGTGTGTCAGAAAAGTGAAAGGTAGGGACACAATACATCAGAAGCAGCCTCCCTATTTAGCACTGTAGAGGCACTATTTATATTTTAGGCTAAACTTNTGCAGGTGGTGACAGGCAACTGGATTGTGTTTGATCCGGCAGTTTTCATCTATGCCACCATTTTATTCCTGCTGTGGGACTGCAGCAAAATGGTGGCCCCCTTGTTCCATGCCTCGGTGATGAATAGGGTGTGTGAAATCCCAGATCCTGCATGCCAAGGGCAGTGCTCGCTCTGGGAAAAGAGCTCACTGAGAGATGTACTCTTGCTAGTGTGTGAGGTACAATAGGATTTCCTACTGGGGAGCTCCTGGGATTGGTGCAGGGAAAGAGCTACATTAATTCTTCTCATGGGATGAGGATTTAGGAATTTCATTGTCCAGTGAGTTTTTTCCTCTCACTATTGTTTTCTTTGGTCGGGGGAGGGAGATAATCTCCTTGGAGCACATGCACAGGGATGCCTTATCATCATGTCTCTAAGAGAGCCAAGTGCCATGGTTGGCTCTGCACCTTCAAGCAGCCCCAATCTTCCCTTCTATACACTCTGGGATTAGTTTTACTCAAAGATTTTGCTTGGAAGAGGCTAGGTGTGGAGGAAGATGGCAGGCTGTGCAGAGCTTGGCTCACCCAGGGGGTACCACGGGGGTGGCTGTGGTCCAGGCAGGAGAGCAGGGACACCCTGCAGCTAACTGGGACCCCAGTATGGAAAATCTTTTCCAAGCAGACTTTTGCAGCTCTCTGTTGACCCAGGAGTGTATTAGCTCTTTCTTGGCCATTTCTGACATCCCCTGAGAAGGTGCAGCAAGGTTTTTTGTTTCACAGAATCAGAGAATGGGTCAGGTTGGAAGGGACTACTCATCTCCCTGCTCTCATCCCAGAGCACACAGCACACGATTGCATCTAGATGGTTCTTTAATCTCTCTGTTGAGGGAGACTTCAAACCTCTCTGGGCAATCTGTTCCAGTGCTTGGTAACTGCAGAGGAAAGTTGTTCTTCCTCATGTTCAGGTGGAACTTCCTGTGCATCAGACTCTGCCTGTTGTCTCCTGTCTTACTGCTTGGTACCACTGAGCAGAGCTGGTCCATCCCCCCACACCAAAGAGCTGTGCTCAGTGCTGGGTTCTTTGGCTGACCACAGCCATCTCCATCTGCCAGGGATCTCCAAGGGCTATCACAAAATCTCCAACCAGTGATCTTACCAGTGAACTCCCAGACAGATGTGGGGTGCTTTGGGCCTTTTTGGGAATTAGGCTGGGCTGTGGGGTCACATAGCCTGAAGATTCCTGTTATTCTGGAAGCCAAAAGCTCAAGTTGGATCTGTCATCTTTTCTGCTGAAAGAAACCTTTCTCCTGGGTGATGACTGCACGTGGTAACCCCTGTGTAGAGGGAGGATCACCTATGGCATCTCACAGCCATCACTGGACAAAAAGGGACCTTCTGGTCCAACTGAAGTGTCTCTTGGGGGAATTCTGATCCTTGTTGTGCCCCGAGACAAGTACAACTGTGAGCCAATAGTGCTCAGATCCCCTTGGGCCCTTCCCAAGCACTTGTGTAGGAGCTTCTGGGGATGTGTTTGTTTGTGCAGGAAGCCAAATGGATTGGGGTTTGGATTTGCTGCCTTCCAGTCTTACAAAGTAACTTGCACAACTCTGGGCTGACTGACATCATAGTAATCCATTGGGATTGCTTGTTCACTAGTAACTTCAAAATGGAATTTTGTGCTGGGATGAACTACAGAAGAGATGCTATTTCAGCAAGGTTTTCTTTTTGCTTCAAGTTTTCTGCATGCTTCAGCCTCACAGTTGTGGTTAAAACTGTTATGTATCGATAAGAATTTCCTTCCACTCATAATCTCTTCTCTCCTTCTGTTCCCTGCTGTAAACAAGCCATTAAAATGTGTTTATGATATCACAGTTGGTGACCATGGAAATGACTTTGATGTTAGAAAGACAAATATAGCATCATGATTTCACAGCAGGATCAAGGCAGGAGAAGACCCTTGTTCAAATGGTGGGTAATTAACAAAAGTGGTGGAGGGGAAGTTCTGAATGCTCTGACTGTACTCTTTTAAATAAAAGCCTATAGGGCAAACAGAGGAGTGGAGCGGGGGAGGAAGCTTTGGAATAAGAATTATACATATGCCAAAAACTCCGGAAGGCATCTTTCAAGCTGCAGTGGTCTGTGCTTAAATCAGGCTTGGAGCATTGGGGCCAAATGAGACCATGGGGCCTGTCTTCCTACAGTTTACACCAGTAACAGAGTCCTGCAGGTTTTGTGTACAAATGGATGCAGCTGGAATCTTTATCTTGGAAAATCATCATCCTTTGCCATGTTATCCTCATGGTCATACCTGCCTGCAGCCAGATGCCTCAAAGGAGTCAGGGGAGTCAAGCCTGGCAGCCAAGCAAAAGTCTTTGGCTCCTGATTTTGCTGCAATTCCAACTCCTCCTCAGTCCAGTAGGCCAATGCTCCTGGCATGGATGCATCCATCATTTATACAAGCTGTTGAAAATAAACCCTTGTTTTCACATACATTTTATTAAATCATTAGCATTACATGCTTCAGAGGTAGCAGGACCAAGCCTGCTAGGAAAGTGCTGTCGGAATCCTTTCTGGGCTCACTTTCTGAGCAGTTGTTCCAACATACGTAATTACGAATAAAATAGCCTCTGAAAAGACCTCCTTGGATTCAGAGAGAAATGAGAGCAACAATGTGGAGATTAAAAAAGATGGTTTTTCTCAGCTAATTGTTTTTTGTAAAATAGTAAAAGTGAAAAAAATACCAGGAAACTATAGTTAGGATGATAATGCTTTGTTCTGCAGAAATATGAGCCCTGTTGCCTCTCTTATTACAGAGCAACAAAGGGAATGAAGTGTAAGGGAAGGGAAAAGTGGAGATGAATGGAGGTTGTTAAATATTGCACTGGAAAGGTCAATAATCTTGCCTGGAAGGTAAAGCTGATACAAAAAAAGCCCTGCAGCAGGGCTGCCCTGAGTGCTGCCTAGCCTGTTTAAAGGGTTACTCAGGTGTTGGGGCTGGTGGCTCTCCTTGGCTGCCCCAGCCCCTACAGCCTGGCTGGGAGCACGGCTTGGAAATGTTGCCCAGGATTTTCAGGTCCTGCTGCTCAAGTCCACACTTCCTCCTGTGCAAGGAAACCCCTAAGGTTTGGGGGACTTGTATATTCTTCACATCCAACTTCTCCCACCACTGAAGTCTCAGCCCAGCAGAGAGAGAGGAGGATGCAGCCCCTCCATCTCAGGACTGCCACGTCCCTCAGCTCTGCTTGGCTCTGTGTGCCCTCTCCACTCCCCAAAACATTCCTGATCCCATTGCCACAGAGCAAATAGCACATACACAAATTAGCCCCTATTTGGCTTTGAGTGATGTGCAGGCAGACTTGGCTTGTCCAGTGACAGTCCTGAGCTGCCATCAGCCTCTCCCTATATCCTTGGGGATTCAGCGTGTTATTGTGAGCAGGTTTGGTGTGTGATTCACTCTCTAATCCACTTGGAAATGGTTTAGCTTATGAAACAAGTTATGGTGCTTTGCTCTTCCTCTGTGAAGATTTTATGGTGGCCAGCACAGGGCTGATGGGATGCCTGTGCTCTTTTGGCTGAATTTGCTTGTGAATGAAAATTGACTTGTGTGCAGCTGTTAAAAAAGTTTATTCATGCTAGTGTTTTGCTACTTTAACTCTTTTAACCCCCATGCACTACCCTCTGGGGTATGAACCCTGCAGTTTT
>WBMY01016086.1:0-27604 GCA_013397315.1 Donacobius atricapilla
AAAAAAAAATGCAGTAATTAAAAAAAAAATCCAAAAAGCAAACCCTGACAGAGTCAGAGCATGCGCTGGCACCCCGTTGGTCAGGGTGCTGGGAGCAGCCCAGCCCAGCCCTCCTGCAGTGCCAGACGTGGCTCTGTTGGAGCAGAGATGATCCTGCAGAAGGGCCCAGGGGTGCTGGGATGGGTCCGGTCTCCCTCTGGCAATGCAGGGCACACAGGCTGTGCCGGGGTTCTGAATCCCAGCTTTTATCCAGGTGGGAATGCTGAGCTCCTCCCCCTGGGCGGAGCCTCTCCCCATGGATGCTGGAATGTTCTCAGGCATGCCGTGAGCCTGGATGGCCCCTGAGCAGCAGAGATCCCCTGGAGGGAGGGTGGGTCCTGGAAGGGATAAAGAGCCCTGCCAAACCCCCCTGGTGTAACAGCTGGGATAGAGCACACACTGCTGGTACATCCTGCACCAAGACACCAACCCAGTGTGCAAATCCCAGGAATGTGGAGAGAGACAAGATGAGACTTGGGAGGAAATCACAGAACCAATCACAGACTGGTTTGGGCTGAGAGGGACCTCAAATCCCCCCCAGTGCCACCCCTGCCATGGCAAGGACACCTCCCACTGTCCCAGGCTGCTCCAGCCCCAGTGTCCAGCCTGGCCTTGGGCACTGCCAGGGATCCAGGGGCAGCCACAGCTGCTCTGGGAAGAAGCCCAGGAAGCTCCTGCAGCTGCCAGTGCTGCAGGACTTTGGGGCTCTGTAGTGCTTGGGAGTCACGGGGGTCACCCATGTGGTGGGAAGGGTCCCCAGGGCCATGGGGACATGTAGGGAACTTCAAACTGGAGCCTGATGGGATTTTTCTCACATCTAAAACAAACAGGAAGTTTTAAGGAGGAGAGCACTCAACAGGAGATTAATATTGTGGCATCATTAGGAAGAAGCTCAGCCTGAGGAGGGGAACAGGGCTTGCTGTGAGAGGAAAAGAAGAAAATTCCTTTCTTCTCTTTTATTTTTAATACATTTGTCATCTCAAACCCCAGGAGAGCCGTTGTCGACGGCAATCCAAAATCAAAACCGGACTTTTTGTCTTAAAAGCCATTCTCTCATTAAAATAGGAATGTGTTCAGGGAAGTTTATGGCTGGGCTCAAGCTGAAGCTCCTTCTGGCTCCATTATTGACTGATCTGCTGCATGTGGAGCCACAGGACTGAGGGGTTGAACTCTGTGCAATAAATATTGAAGGCTATTTAAATGGAAAAGTGGATCACAATTTCACTGCTTTGTGTTATATAAGCAAGGTCTGAAATGAAATTACTGCTCCTGGAGATGAAAGAAGTTAAAATCTGCTCGTGTTTTTTACCCTTAGGTTTAAAAGGCAAATAAATATGTAAACAGATAAATCAAGAATATTAAATCTCATCTAATCGGCTTTAACCACAAAATCTACAAAGATGTTTCTTATTATGTAGCTGAAAGAGTCAGGAACATGAATCTTTCCCATGGAAAGCTTTTCTTCTTGGGTAAGTGCTCAGAACCTGAATTGAATTCGTGCTAACAAAGCCAACTTTCTTTTTTAAATCCGGATTATGAACTACGATGTCCTAAATGTCCCTTAGTGCGATACCAAACCCTAATTTCCCCATTTTCTGCAGAAGTCCTCGCTGGAAAATAACCAAAACGTGAGCAGGGCTGTGCTTCTGGGCACATTATAACAGCACGGGAAAGAATTCCAGCCCTTTCCGTCCTTCCTCAGCCTCTCCAGGCAGGGCTGGGAGCTGAACAGGGACATCACCTGCCTGCTGTGCCCTGGGAATCCTCTGCTGGGGCAGGAGAGGCGGCCCCACCTTCCCTCCCAGGTTAGGGATGTGTGGTCTGACCTTCCCTCCCAGGTTAGGGATGTGCGGCCCCACATTTTCTCCCAGGTTAGGGATGTGCGGCCCCACCTTTCTCCCAGGTTAGGGATGTGCGGTCTGACCTTCCCCCCCAGGTTAGGGATGTGCGGCCCCACCTTTCTCCCAGGTTAGGGATGTGCGGTCTGACCTTCCTTCCCAGGTTAGGGACGTGTGGTCTGACCTTCCCTCCCAGGTTAGGGATGTGCGGCCCCACCTTCCCTCCCAGGTTAGGGATGTGTGGTCTGACCTTCCCCCCCAGGTTAGGGATGTGCGGCGCCACCTCTCCTCCCAGGTTAGGGATGTGTTTTAGGAGGGCTTGGCAAAACCCGAGACTAGAGCATGGCTCCGTGCTTTTGCGTTCCCCTCAGCAGGGCTGCCCGTGTAAATCCCGATATAAATACCCCCGAGGGAGCTTCTTCCCTTCCCGCTGAGCCCCGAAGGGAGGTGATTAACGCCGGGCTAATTGTGCCAGCCCAGCCTGCGAAGCACGGAGCGCCTGCAGCTCTGCCATTCCCTCTGTCCCTGCCGGGTGTAAAACCCACCCCAAAATCGGCTCCTGCAGCTGTTTCCACCTCTTCAGAGCCTGGAGCGCCCCTGGACTCACTCTCCCTTTGCTTTCTGCTTCCAACCCCCCTGCCAGCCTTCCCCAGCCCCGGGATTTGCTGCTCCAGCCTTCTCCCGCTTCTGTGCTCCTCTCCCCATCCGCGCCAGAAACCCTGGGAGCCCCGAGGAACTGCCCTGTGTGGTAAATCCAGGCACAGCAAATTCTCAAAGCCTTGTGCAGGCAGGCCCAAACATAGAAATTAATTCAGGGTTTGACCTGAGACCTTGGAAAAGGCTTCCAAATTTAGAGACCCTGAGCAAGGATGTGGGTTTGTAGTTTAGACAGAAACATGTAAAGCTAGGTAGTGAAAAGTTTTAAGGTTTTAAAGTTTGGATGTAGAAGTAGTTACAGAAATAGTAAGAGTATTAAGGTGTAGTAAGTAGTTTTGTGTGTCACTATATGATTGGTTAAGAAAGTCCACACCGGGGCAAAAATGTAGAAGACAAATTAATTAGCTGTTGGTGTGAAAGTAGAAACAATCTGCGTGGCAGCAGATTATTGGCAAATAAACCTTTAAAATCCCTGTAACCTGTGGTCCTGTGACCACTGACCGTGGACAACTGACCTCTAACTCATGTTGTGAGGACGTTCTCACCCATCATGCGACTGAGGCAATAAATTATGCTTTGAACTCCTCTCAGTGCTCCTGTCTCTCTTGCATAAACCCAGCAGGGCTGGGATGAGCTGGGATTTCAGGTCCCTTCCAGTCTGCAGCTCCATGAAAACTCCACCCACTCTGTCCTGGCTGCATCCCACTGGAGATGGATCTGGCTGCTGTCTCCTTTCTCTGCAGGAATCAAACACATTCCAGCCACTTTAAACTGCTCCTCCCTCGCACTTCCCAAGGAGCCCAGCTCAGGTTTGTGCCTGCAGATGTTCCTCTCCACAGTCCCACAAAAGCAAGGGATGCAAACGGCCGGGCCCTTTAAACAAGCGGGAGTTCATGAATTCATGGCATGCTCACCCAGCCCAAAAGGTCTGTCTGAAAATCAGAGACCAGCATTCCCAGGGCAGTGAGGAATCCTCATCCCAAAAGGTCTGTCTGAATATCAGGAACACCCCTGTTCCCCTCTGGAACAGCATTCCCAGGGCAGTGGGGAGTCCCCATCCCAAAAGGTCTGTCTGAATATCAGGAACACCCCTGTTCCCCTCTGGAACAGCATTCCCAGGGCAGTGGGGAGTCCCCATCCCAAAAGGTCTGTCTGAATATCAGGAACACCCCTGTTCCCCTCTGGAACAGCATTCCCAGGGCAGTGGGGAGTCCCCATCCCAAAAGGTCTGTCTGGCAATCACAGACCAGCATTCCCAGGGCAGCGGGGAGTCCCCAGCCCTGGAAGTGCCCCGCAGGAGCAGCCCAGGCTCTCAGGGCTGGCTCTCAGCAGACAGGGTGGTGTGAGGTCCAAATGACTCTGTAATTCCTCACCTAGACCCCGACCTGCTGCTGCGCACTTTTCTAAGTCTGATTTTCCCAAGCTGCAGCCCCCTGGGAAAGGGCCCCGTCCCTCTGGAAAATCCCACACCCCGCAGCCACCCTTGGAACCCTTTATCCCTTCAGTTCCTCCACCCTCAGCAGGAGAGCTTCGGCTCGAGTGAGGCTGAACAAACATTGCTGTAGTGTTTGGGAACAGACAGGGATTATTTCCCAAGAGTTTCCCTGTGCCTTTCCTCCAGCTCTGCTGCATTTGTTATTCCAGCACTCTTGGTTTCTGTGGAGAGAATCCTCTTAATTAACTCTCTGCTCAGGCTGGACCACTCCACATCCAGGCAATTCCTGCTCCTGCTTTTTCCTTCCTGAGCCAGCGGAGAGACAGAATTTTCAGGGAAAGTGAGTAAAATGTCCCAGACATTGTTGTTCCCTTTCCAGCAGCATCTCCTGCTCCAGGTTGCCACAAATCCATCCTCATCTGAACACTGTGCCCCTAATTCCCTCAGCTCTGCTCTGGAATTCTCCTGGTGTTTTCCCCCATTCCGATTTTGCACTTTATGATACTGTTTCATTTCCTGGCTTTTCAATCTTCCCAGGAGGCTGCTGAAACTCCTGGGATGGGCATCAGAGCTGAACTGCCTGGATGGGCTGGGGAGGGGAAGCTCTTCCCAGATTATAAATTCCAGATATTGGTAGTAAACCCTTCCCTCTCTGGGCATTAAACCTCTCCAGCTTCCCAGTGAATTCCAAATCAGAAAGTTATGAATACAGAAATGAGGTTTCAATAAGTGTCAAATATGATTCCCATAAACCCTGACCACTGGGCCACTGTATTTTGGAAAAAAAAAAATCAAATCACTTTTCTGAAGCTTCTTTGACCTTCAGCCACACACAGTGATATATAAACCTGGTATTTCACTTCTGCCTTGAAAGAGCCACATAAAATTATTAAGCTCTATGAAAATCCCGTCTTCTTTGGCAATCAGCAGGATAAAATAGAAATTCAAATAGAAAAATAGACAATTACATACCACAGGCAATTTTCACACAGTATTTACGTGGCACAAAGTTCATAAAATCATGTAGCAAGCATTTTGTTGTCATGCTGAGCTCCAGGTGATGGAGATAAAACAATTCAAGCAGCAGCTCTGCACTCTGGCATAAATTAGTTAAAATAATTTGCCTCCATGCACTACAAAGCACGAGCATTGAATAGAAGACTCTATTAAAAATTGATATAGCATTTCCTGGCTGAGCTCTACATGAATTATAATCATATCAGGAGATCCCTCCGATAACGCCGTGATGCAAACTTGGGGCTGACTCATCTGGCACGTGGAGGGGCCGAGAGCTCTGGGTGATTTTTGCAGTGTTCAGGAGTTGTTGCTTCCCATCAGGAGTGGGAGTAACGTTTGGATAAATGCAAAGGCTCTGGAATGTGGATGTGATTTCCAGGGCCGGGGCCGTAGGTGGACTTCCACTAAAATATTCATGATTTACGTGTTAGCAGCTCCAATTAATTGCCATCCATAATTAATCTGCCCTGCGGAAAGCAGCTATTTTTAAAGCACGGGATGTGCTGGGTATGCCCCCTTAATTTGTAGTGCTGGCTTTGTTTATCTGACAGTCGGGAACATAGAAATGGGGCTTGTCCCACGGAACAATCCCTGCTCGGCCTGTGGGGTCTGCCCTGTGATGGAACGATCCCTCTAAACCCGTGGGGTCTGCCCTGTGATGGAACAATCCCTGCTCACCCCACGGGGTCTGCCCTGTGATGAAACAATCCCTGCTCAGCCTGTGGGGTCTGCCCTGTGATGGAACGATCCCTCTAAACCCATGGGGTCTGCCCTGTGATGGAACAATCCCTGCTCACCCCACGGGGTCTGCCCTGTGATGGAACGATCCCTCTAAACCCGTGGGGTCTGGTCTGCCCTGTGATGGAACAATCCCTCCCAGCCCGCAGGGTCTGCCCTGTGACCTCCCCCAGAGCCAGCTCACCGCTCCTGCACCCAGCGCCCGGCCCCACTCATTCCCCAGTTCCAGCTCTGGCACTCCGGGTTTGGTCCCACGGCTCAGGCGCGGATCCCGTTAGAGACAGGGAGCTGCAGAGATGTGGATCCCACAGCTGGATCCCACAGCTGGGACAGCCAAACCCAACAGCTGGATCCCACAGCCAGATCCCACAGCCGGATCCCATAGTTGGATCCCACACCCAGATCCCCCAGCCAGATCCCACACCCAGACCCCACATCTGGATCCCACATCTGGGACAGCCAAACCCAACAGCCAGATCCCACAGCTGGATCCCACAGCCAGATCCCACAGCCATGGCAGCTGGATCCCACACCCAGAACCCACGGCCAGATCCCAGAGCCAGATCTCACACCCAGATCCCACACCCAGATCCCACAACCAGACCCCACAGCCGGATCCCACAGCCGGATCCCACAGCCGAATCCCACTAGAGTTTGATTTTACACCTCTTTTTACACTTGACCAGGGTTGGAAAGCTGCTTTGCTGCCAGCAGGGAAGAGGATAAAGGATGGTCAGTGCTGGGTTAGTGGTTGGATTTGATGGTCTTAAAGGTCTTTTCCAACACAAACGATTCCACGATTCTGTGGTCCATCAGCTGCCCGGGTGGCCAGGGGACAAGGACAGGCCACCTGTGTGTCCAGGGACAGCCCAGCACCACTTGAGGGGTGGCTGCAAAGCCAAATTCTCCTGGGCGGGGTTGGGAGCAGGAGCCACAACCTGGGAGGCTTTAGCCACGATTTTGGGGCTGGCACCTGTGGAAGAGGCACCCAGAGGTGGGGCCGCCTCCAACCCCGGGGCCTTCCAAACTCAACCAACAGAGCCACGGCTGACCTGCTCTGGTGGAGGTGGCATTTTGGGGGTGACAAAACCCCCAGTGGTCCCTTCCAGTCCGTATTTCTGTCATTCCTGTCCCTGCTGCTCGTTCCGGACATGGAGTTTTCCGAGTGATCCTGTCCTACAGAAGTTTTATTTCACCACGTTGAGCTTTATTTGTCTTTAGGGTGAGAGCTGCGGCTTTGCCTGCTGAAAAAACTCTCGGCATCTGCAAATGCCCCACTTCATTAACCACTCCCTTCCCTGCTAATTAGCAACACAGGCAGCAGCAGTCCCGGGGCGGAAATCTCCGGACAGCCCTGACAACCTCTGCCACAGCCGAATGAGCATTTATTTATTCCCTCTCCGTGTCCCGGGAGCGCCGGGGACAGTCCGGGAGGTGTCAGAGGGAGCTCCCTGTGCCTGCCCGCTCCAGGGAGGAACGGGCTGGGTTTCCATGTGGAAAAACCACTCCGCACAGCAGTAGTGGCTCTGTCCCGGCTCCCGGGGGAGGCTGTGAAAATCCCCGCTGCTGATGGTTCCGCTGGGCTCATCCCCCGCATTTCAGGAGCTTTTGCGATGTTTTCCTTACTCCTCCTATCGCTCTCCTTGTGCTGCGTGCCACTGGCTGGGAAAGGAGTTAAAAATAAAGCTGTGTTATTTACCAGGAGGAAAACACTCATTTAAGTGCTATTTATACGCCTGTGGAGACTGTTCCTGGAAATGCTTCACCAGCTCCAGCTCCAGCCGGTCACCCAGGGAGGGAGGAACTCGGCAACTCCTAAATGTTATTTACACGTGGCCGCAGCCCTGGTGCCACTGGGGATCTGCTTCTCTGCTCTGAGGGGAAGAAACTGAGGAAACACGCTCCAGGATGCCACATGGGCTCCTTGCCAGACCCAGGGCAATTGTGGAGGCCAAGCTCCTCAGAATCCCAGGATCCCTGAGGTTGGAAAAGCCCTCCCAGCCCNAACGATCCCTCTAAACCCGTGGGGTCTGCCCTGTGATGGAACAATCCCTGCTCACCCCACGGGGTCTGCCCTGTGATGAAACAATCCCTGCTCAGCCTGTGGGGTCTGCCCTGTGATGGAACAATCCCTGCTCACCCCACGGGGTCTGCCCTGTGATGGAACGATCCCTCTAAACCCGTGGGGTCTGGTCTGCCCTGTGATGGAACAATCCCTCCCAGCCCGCAGGGTCTGCCCTGTGACCTCCCCCAGAGCCAGCTCACCGCTCCTGCACCCAGCGCCCGGCCCCACTCATTCCCCAGTTCCAGCTCTGGCACTCCGGGTTTGGTCCCACGGCTCAGGCGCGGATCCCGTTAGAGACAGGGAGCTGCAGAGATGTGGATCCCACAGCTGGATCCCACAGCTGGGACAGCCAAACCCAACAGCTGGATCCCACAGCCAGATCCCACAGCCGGATCCCATAGTTGGATCCCACACCCAGATCCCACGGCCAGATCCCACACCCAGACCCCACATCTGGATCCCACATCTGGGACAGCCAAACCCAACAGCCAGATCCCACAGCTGGATCCCACAGCCAGATCCCACAGCCATGGCAGCTGGATCCCACACCCAGAACCCACGGCCAGATCCCAGAGCCAGATCTCACACCCAGATCCCACACCCAGATCCCACAACCAGACCCCACAGCCGGATCCCACAGCCGGATCCCACAGCCGAATCCCACTAGAGTTTGATTTTACACCTCTTTTTACACTTGACCAGGGTTGGAAAGCTGCTTTGCTGCCAGCAGGGAAGAGGATAAAGGATGGTCAGTGCTGGGTTAGTGGTTGGATTTGATGGTCTTAAAGGTCTTTTCCAACACAAACGATTCCACGATTCTGTGGTCCATCAGCTGCCCGGGTGGCCAGGGGACAAGGACAGGCCACCTGTGTGTCCAGGGACAGCCCAGCACCACTTGAGGGGTGGCTGCAAAGCCAAATTCTCCTGGGCGGGGTTGGGAGCAGGAGCCACAACCTGGGAGGCTTTAGCCACGATTTTGGGGCTGGCACCTGTGGAAGAGGCACCCAGAGGTGGGGCCGCCTCCAACCCCGGGGCCTTCCAAACTCAACCAACAGAGCCACGGCTGACCTGCTCTGGTGGAGGTGGCATTTTGGGGGTGACAAAACCCCCAGTGGTCCCTTCCAGTCCGTATTTCTGTCATTCCTGTCCCTGCTGCTCGTTCCGGACATGGAGTTTTCCGAGTGATCCTGTCCTACAGAAGTTTTATTTCACCACGTTGAGCTTTATTTGTCTTTAGGGTGAGAGCTGCGGCTTTGCCTGCTGAAAAAACTCTCGGCATCTGCAAATGCCCCACTTCATTAACCACTCCCTTCCCTGCTAATTAGCAACACAGGCAGCAGCAGTCCCGGGGCGGAAATCTCCGGACAGCCCTGACAACCTCTGCCACAGCCGAATGAGCATTTATTTATTCCCTCTCCGTGTCCCGGGAGCGCCGGGGACAGTCCGGGAGGTGTCAGAGGGAGCTCCCTGTGCCTGCCCGCTCCAGGGAGGAACGGGCTGGGTTTCCATGTGGAAAAACCACTCCGCACAGCAGTAGTGGCTCTGTCCCGGCTCCCGGGGGAGGCTGTGAAAATCCCCGCTGCTGATGGTTCCGCTGGGCTCATCCCCCGCATTTCAGGAGCTTTTGCGATGTTTTCCTTACTCCTCCTATCGCTCTCCTTGTGCTGCGTGCCACTGGCTGGGAAAGGAGTTAAAAATAAAGCTGTGTTATTTACCAGGAGGAAAACACTCATTTAAGTGCTATTTATACGCCTGTGGAGACTGTTCCTGGAAATGCTTCACCAGCTCCAGCTCCAGCCGGTCACCCAGGGAGGGAGGAACTCGGCAACTCCTAAATGTTATTTACACGTGGCCGCAGCCCTGGTGCCACTGGGGATCTGCTTCTCTGCTCTGAGGGGAAGAAACTGAGGAAACACGCTCCAGGATGCCACATGGGCTCCTTGCCAGACCCAGGGCAATTGTGGAGGCCAAGCTCCTCAGAATCCCAGGATCCCTGAGGTTGGAAAAGCCCTCCCAGCCCAGCGAGTCCCAGCTGTGCCCGATGCCCACCCTGTGCCCAGCCCAGAGCTCCGAGTGCCACCTCCAGCAATTCCTGGGACACCTCCAGGGATGGGCACTGCAAACCTCCCTGGGCAGCTCCGAGCCCTGAGCACCCTTTCCATGGGGAAATTCCTGCTGCTCTCCACCCTGAGCCTCCCCTGGCCCAGCCCGAGGCCGTTCCCTCTCCTCCTGTCCCTGTTCCCTGGGAGCAGAGCCCGACCCCCCCGGCTGTCCCCTCCTGGCAGGGACTTGTGCAGAGCCAGAATCATGGAATTGATTAAATTGGAAAAGACCTCCAAGATCACCAAGTCCAGCACCACGTTCAGCACCAAGCCACGCCCTCAAGTGCCACCTCCATGTGGTTTTTGAGCACTTCCAGGGATGACAACCCTGCCTCTTGGACGTCTACACCACTGCCCTGGGCAGTCTGTGCCAGGGCTTGGCAACTCTTTCCGTGAGGAAAATTTTCCTCCTGTCTAATGTAAACCTCAGAGGTGGTTAACCTTCCCATGAGGAAGATGTCCTTCTTGTCACAGGAAGGCTGAGAAAGCCCCACAAGCACTGGCACTGCAGCAGCGGTGCCCAGTGGGTCAGTTTGGGTTATTCAGAATTTTGGGACTCCAGATTGGTTCCGGTTGGGAGAGACTTTGGAGCCCATCCCATCCCACTCCTGCCATGGCAGGGACACCTCCCACTGTCCCAGGCTGCTCCAAACCCCAGTGTCCAGCCTGGCCTTGGGCACTGCCAGGGATCCAGGGGCAGCCACAGCTGCTCGGGGCGATGAAGATTTCTTTAGGACATTTAGCGAGGACCCCGCGGCTGTGGAGGATCAGCACCACGGAGCGCAGCGTCTCCACCAAAGCCGGGCTCCCGCACCCTTCCCGAAAGCAACGGAGCGACTCAGGGTGTCCCTGCCTTTTCCTGGGAGCATTGCCAGCCCCTGCCTGCCACCAGCACAGCAGAAGGGTGACCAGAGCTGGGACAGGGCAGGAATGGGAGCAGGAGCACTGGCAGCGAGCACAGTCCCAGGGTGAGCTGGAACAGGGACACTGCCACAGCCACTGCTCAGCAGCCAGGAGCAGAGTGCCAAATAAATCACTGGCAATTAATCCTGGGAGCAGCCTCCATCCCAAAGCATGTTTGTATCCATCATCGTCTCGTTATCAGAGGGAAAAGCAAACTCACCAAAACATATCCCAATTAAGTGCTTGGAGCTCAATGAGGCTTCGGCTCCCATTTTGGTTCTGCTGCGCTCTCTGAGTGCCAGGGAAACCTTTTGAAGTAGTCAATGATTATTTTAACAATTCGACTTATTTTCAAATGATTTACCCTGGAAAATAGCGATTTCTAACTTCCTTGGATTCATTGAACCAAAGTGCTCTAATCTGTCATGTAATTAAACTACTCATTAAGACTTTTCCTGGCTGAAAGAATCAAATCTCAGAGGCACCTGACCTTTGGGCATTTCAGCCTTTCACACTCCACTTCCCTAGTTGTCTTAAAATTGCCTATTAGTGACTGCCTGGCTTTATGGGCTTTACAAAGAGTATTTGGAGGGGAAGATGTAATACTAAATAAATCTATTACTAATAGCTCCACTTCTTTTTAATTCCAGAGTCCTGACAGGGAATGCAGCCCTCGGTCCCTGTAGGTGTGCTTTGCTTTCTTAATTAATTCCTCACTGGGAAAGCCTGACAGAGGCACCACTTGCTTTTGGTTTTCAATGAAAGGTTGAGATCAAGGGAGCCTGGGGGAAGATCAGGAGTTCCTTCCAAACCATTGCCACCAAAATCTGCTGAGCAGACAGGAGTGTGCACCTCCAAAACATCATAAATTGAGTTTGCAGGTATCTGAGTCTGTGACCTTTGGTTTTGCCTTATCCATGAAAGGGTCTATCCCACACGGTTACACCAAAAATGGGGAAAACCTTCCCAGCCTCTGCCAAACACCACAAAGAGATGGACAAGAGCAGTGGGAATATTGATGGGATATGCAAGGACAGCATGAGCCAAGCTGCAGGAATGCCAGCAAATTAAAGGAAGGTCAGCTCAAGGACTGGCTGGACCCATCAAGGCACAGGAATCAGCACACCAGCATCCCGCCAGAAGCTGCTTTTCCCATGGGGTTAACAACAGCTGTATTAGTTTATATTTAAAAATAGTTCAGCTTTTGGCTTTTTTTCTTTATCAGGTGACAGGACACAGGGAGTGGATTCCCACTGCCAGAGGGCAGGGATGGATGGGAGATTAGGAGTTGGGAATTCCTGGCTGGGCTGGAATTGCCAGAGCAGCTGTGGCTGCCCCTGGATCCCTGGCAGTGCCCAAGGCCAGGTTGGACATTGGGCTTGGAGCAGCCTGGGACAGTGGGAGGTGTCCCTGCCATGGCAGGGCTGGGAATGGGGGGGAATTAAGGTCCCTTCCCACCCAAACCAATCTGGGATTCTGTGGAATTCCTGTACCAGACCCTCCCCTTCAGCAGGAGAGGCAGGAGCAGGGAACTCGGTGGATGCTGGACGTGGAGCTGAGTTCCCATCGCAGTGCCCAGCCAGGAGCTGAGTGAGGAGGACACAGGCTCTGCCCCATCCCGCCCTGCAGGGATCCGTGCCTGGGAATTATCCGAGTGCCCGGCTCATCGATTTTCACTTTTCTGCTCTGCAGCAGTGACTGATCCGAGTCTCCTTCATTAACCTGTCTGAGCAGCTCCTGCCTGGCAGAGCCAGGCAAACAGAGCCCTCTGGGATTCCCTACGGAGCAGCCTTGGAAAGGTCAGCACGGCTCGGGCCGCGCTCCCTGCCACAATTAACGGGAGCACAATGAGCTCTGCTGCTCCTCTGCCATCCCAGCCTGGCCATTCCCCGGGACCCTGCTGTCCTGAGCCTGACAGAGGGGATTGAGACACCACAATTAAGTGATATTTAAATCGGTCCGGGCTCACAATAACCACTGTATGCTCGGGTAGCTGGAAGATCCATCTTCCTGCTGGCTGCTCCTGACATAATCATCTGTGGAAAGTAATCAGAGGAAAACACGGGAATAAAGTGTCTGAGTTCCAACAAAAGGAGTTAAAAAAACCCCTAAACAGTATTTGAGGGCATCACTGCTATTCACAGGACATTATTTATACCCATATCTTGCTTTAGTGCATCATTAGGTACCTTGAAGTAATCAAAAGGAAAAGATCATTAAGGAAAATAATCTGCAGAGCCATTAGTGTGAGTTTTGAAGGAGTAAAAGGATGTTCTGGCATGGCAGTGATGAACTACCTGAATGAACAATGAGGAGAGATGAGATTCCACTTGAAAGGCCACAATCAGAAGTGCTGGATCAAATAACAAAGATTTCTTCTGAATTCTTGGAAAATTTTAGTCTGATATGCAGGAAGAAACAAAAGGGGAACTGATCAAGCACGGGATGAGTGTGGAGCAAAGGGGGTGGAAGAAAATGAGCTTTAAGGTCCCTTCCAACCCAAACCATTATGCATTTCCCACTGGTGAGGAGAAAAATGCCACGTAGGGAAGGCAGGCGTGGCTGGACTCGGGGGAAAGGTGGAATTCAACAGCGAGGAGGTGGAGGTGGAGCAGGGTGAGGTGAATTCCAGGATCCTGCAGCTCCAGCTGAAGCAGGAGCACTGGAATCCCCTGGGGAATGATGCTGCTGTGGAGGCACCAGCAGCCTCCCCAAGCCCTGGAGCTCCTCGTGGCTCCCACAGGAGGCTGGGAATGGTTTCCATCAGCTGCCTGGCCAGGTCTGCAGCAGCCTGGCCGTGGATTTCCCAGCCCAAAGGGGTTCTCAGACGTTTGGGACACAGGGACATGACTTGCAGGGGGATTAGAGCCTTAGAAAGTCAACAAAAAAAATCTGAACTGCATGAAATTTCAGGGTCTAATCACCAAACCTGAACAGGGAATGCAGTAGAAGAATTACAAGCCAGGGTTTGTTTTTTTTTCTTTTTGAGTTATTCCAGCTCTATTTTGCCAAGGGCCGGTGCTTAGTGAAACATCAGAGGGGAGCACAGAAATATGAATATTAACAGCACTGGGAGGTGCACAGGAGGCTTTCAGAGACAAAGATGAAAGAAAGAAATGCAGTTATTTGCTTTTATCTTTAATGGCACCGAGAGCCAGACCCTACATTTTTAACAGGCACATTTGGCTGAGCTACAAAAGTCAAAACACTTCAAAGAAATAAAGAGAATCGGCTCAATGCAGGGCCCTCCCTGACACAGCTCCTTGCACACGTGTCCCAGCCCAGAGACAGTCCTGGCAGGGTGGGACCGGGGTGGGAAATACAGAGTCATGGGGTTGTTAAGGCTGGAAAACCCTTCTGAGCCCACCGAGTCCAACCAGCCCCCAGCAGTGCCACAGTCACCGCTGCTCCATGTCCCCAAGTGCCACAGGGCTTTGAAATCCCCCCAGGGATGGGGACTCCAGTTCCCAGCCCATTCCAAGGCAAGGTGCAGGCAGGCTGCAGACAGAATTTTCTATCACACCCGGAATTTTCTATCAGCATCAGAAAGAATTCCCCATATTCTAGCCTTAACATCCCTGTTCCTCCAGGTTTATCTGCCCGTCTGGAAGGTGCTTTAAAATCCCTTTATTTTCACGTGTTTCCCGTCAGTCTCAGCTGTGATTTAGCAGGGAATGAAGGCTCCTTAAACACAGCCAGAAGTGTGCATTCCCAGTGTCACCTCTCCCTGCAAACTCCACGTTTCCCTTCCCCGTCCCCTTGCAGTGCATTTGGGAGCAGAGAGGAAAGCACTGCTGAGGTTCCATTGCTGGGGACATCCTCAAGTTCTGGGGTCACTGTGGGACAGGGGTTTGCACAAGGGCACTCATGGCACAGGGGCATAGCTTTAAGCTGTAGAAAGGTTGATTTAAATTGGGGATTGGGAAGGAATTCTGGAATTGCCAGAGCAGCTATGGCTGCCCCTGGATCCCTGGCAGTGCCCAAGGCCAGGTTGGACACTGGGGTTGGAGCAGCCTGGGACAGTGGGAGGTGTCCCTGCCATGGCAGGGGTGGCACTGGGAGGGATTTGAGCCCAAACCATTCCATGATTCCATGTTCATTCTGGTTGCCAAAACATCCAAGCCCAGTTGCTCACTCTGATCATAAAAGACAGTCTGCAATGAAAAAGCAGGATGTAATCAATGCCACATCAGCCATTCCTCCATAGAACCCTTCCAGGAACTGTGAGACCTCACACCCCTGCCTCCTTCCCCGATCCTTCCTTTTCCCAGGAGCTGATTTCACTGAGACGTTTGCAACGTCACCCTTAGAGGTGTTCCATTTTGTCAGGCTGCTCCAGATCTGCTGGGAGCCAGCCCTTCCTCTCCTGATGTAGCAAAGGCATGGGGACGTGTTCTCCTCAGAAGCCTCAGCTCCGAGGCTGAGCCATCCCCTGCGATCCCTGTGTGCTCCAGCTCTGCCTGGCTGGGAAAAAAAAAAACAATTTTGCAATGCTCACTTCAGGCCTGAGGAGAGCAGCTGCAGTGGGCAGAACACACCAAAGAAGGTGTCCTGCAGGGAGGGCAGGTTAAATTATGGTCCTAGGACAGACAGCAAGTTGGAGGAACCGGGTCTGTGCCGTCACAGGCAGCAGCAGGGACTGAGGGGCAGGAGGGAGCCGGATCCATCCCATGGGGGCTGCAGCATGGGCACGGGGACCACAGTGCAGGGACAGGGATGCTCTGCCAGGCCAGGCTCAGGGACTCCTGTGTGGCCTCTGTGTCCAGGCTCCGTGGGCAGGGTGGGATGTCAGAGCTCCAGGGCAGTCCTTGGCGTGGGGAAGGCTTGTGTGAGCTGGAACCACCCCGGGTGTCGCGCTGTGAGTTTGGTATCGGGTTTGCAACTGATTGAGGGGGGCCTGGATTGGGCCAGAGCAGCAAAAGAGACAGCCAGGGTGGGAGCTGAGCCATCGCACCCTCACACCCCTGCCTGGCCTCCTCTGTGCCCCTGCTTTTGCCATCGGAGTGCCCAAGCATCTCATTTGTTACTACAACCCTGCCTGAGCACAGCTCCTGTTGCTTCCATCAACACAGCTCCACCACTAAATCCCTGCTTTGTTTTCTGACAGCCTTCCCCCAAATCAGGGCCCAGCTGTATTAGCTTTCATCTCATCAACTCCTGCCCTTTCGCTTGTTTATTTCCTCATAAAAATAAATAGGCTCTCATCAGCTCATTTTGGTATTTACCCTCTAATAAAGGAAAATCAGGAGGCGCCACATCTTCGCCTGCCCCTGTTGTGATGCGCTGACAATCCATCACCGACCAAAACCCCGGCTTTAAAGAGATTTCCCTGCGAGTCTGTGCTACTCTGTCTGCCCAGCCCAGCCCGTGCGGGGCGGTGAGAAATGCCCGATTCCCTGCCTGGTTTTTTAAACGTGCCCCTGTGAGATAAGGGGGCTGTTCGGCGGGAGGCGCCGCGGCGCCCTCCCCTCCCCGCTGCAGTCCGCCTGTGTCACGCAGCCCGAGCAAAGCCCTGATCAAACAGCTCTTTGAAGGCTACAGAAACGAGCCTTGTCAGGAATCCAGGCGGGAGAGGCGGGGGGGCAATGCACGCAGCCTGGAATTGCACGGGGAGCTGTGTTCGTGGGGCTGGTTTTGTTTGTTTTGTTGTTTTGTTGTTGTTGTTGTTGTTTGTGGGGGTTTTTTTGTCTTCATTTTCTGTGAATATTAGCCCAAATCCCCATAAGGGTTCGGGTTGGAAGGACCTTAAAGCTCACCCAGCTCTACCCCCTGCCATGATCGTCTTCAAGATCCTCTCTCACCCTGACCAATTCCAGGATTTTGGAGCGTGTGCCTGCTCTCTCACCCTGACCAATTCCAGAATTTTGGAGCGTGTGCCTGCTCTCCCACCCTGACCAATTCCAGGATTTTGGAGCACGTGCCCGTTCTTGGCTGTGCGCAGCTGTGGAAGAGAGCAAAGGCAGTGCCCAGGTGTGACGAGAGCTGCTCATTCCAGACCTCACCAGCACTTCTGGGCGTGAAACATGGAGCTGTGCCAGGGATTGAGGACCCCCAGAGCCACCACCCGCACGCCAGTGGCTGCTCTGAGAGCTGCCCATGCACCGGGAGCAGCCAGGACACCACCGGCTGCTCTTTTGGCTCGCAGGAAAAGCCAGGAGCTGTGGGGTTAATGCTTCCTGGGGGCTCCAGTGGCCCTGGGTGGGCACTGGGCACAGCTGTGCCAGCACTGGGGGCTGTGGCTGGGAAATGTTGACCAGCACCAGGGACAGTGGGAGCACTGGGATCCCAAACTGGGGATCCCTGCCCTGCTGGGGAGCTGCAGCCAGCTGGGAAGGGCAGGGATCCCCAACAGCACTTCTGCAGCCCGACCCTGTGTTTTCCTCCCAAATTTTTCCTAAACCAGGAGAGCCTGTTGCCACGGTGCCTCCCCAGGGGTGACGTGGCTGCAGCAGCTTCTGTTCCAGGTCATTCCCCTCCAGGAGCTCTCGGTTTCACCTTCCACAGGTGCAATGAAATCGGGAAGTCGAAGGTCTGAGCACACCAAAAGAGGTCACTCTGATAAAGATGCTTTCAGAGAAGACAGGTCCTCCTGAAGGACTCGCAGGCTACGGGAACAAACCCGGGATTTCCCAGCGCTCTAAGGAGGATGGCAGGAAGGTTTTCCTTCTCTTCTGCTCATTTTTTCCCTCTTGCAAGTAGGATGAGGAAAAACTTTCTTTGCACACAGAACCCCAGACTGGTTTGGGTGGGAAGGAGCTTAAATCCTCCCCCCCAGTGCCACCCCTGCCATGGCAGGGACACCTCCCACTGTCCCAGGCTGCTCCAAGCCCAATGTCCAACCTGGCCTTGGGCACTGCCAGGGATCCAGGGGCAGCCACAGCCTCCCTGTGTAACACAGTACCACTCACTTTTCAGCTATCTGATCGCTGATTTTTTAAAGTTTTGGAGGCAATAAATCTGTTTCAGAATTTTTTTTTTTTATCATCCCTTTTCCCCAGAAATCCAAGGCCCGGGAGCTGGGCCAGCAGGACCCAGGTGGGCACAGCCTGGCACAGCTGTGACACGGAGGGAACCCGGGGAAGGAAAACCCCTGGGGCCTCAGCCCATCCTCCTGCAGGAAAGACAGACACATTCCCACCCCTTCCCTGCTGACAAAGACATTCCAGCTGTGCTGCTGCTGCTCCTCTGGGAGGTCCACTCACATTCCATACAGATATTTTATAGACCATGAGATTTTGTCCCAGCAAAGGCTGTCCCAGCCGCCCCCATGCTCAGGGCAGGGAATAAAGCACCTCCCACCCCTGGATTAGTTGGGATCACGGCAATTTGGGATCTGCAATCTCTGCTTGTAGTGGGAATTCTCCTGTGTTGTTAAAAGCCTCCTGATTTCGGGCCCAGAAGTGCTGGTGAGGGCTGGAATGAGCCGTTCTTAGCTCACCTGGGCTTTGCCCCTGCTGTCTTCCACAGCCCCCAGCTCCACCCGGCCAAGAACGGGCACATGCTCCAAAATCCTGGAATTGGTCAGGGTGGGAGAGGATCTTGAAGACGGTCATGTCAGGGAGCAGAGATGGGTGAGCTTTAAGGTCCTTCTAACCTAAATCTTTATGAGGTTTTGCGCTAATATTCACAGAAAATGAAGACAAAAAAAACCCTGAAGAAGCCCCTAAGCCCCCAGGGCTGTTTTCCGTGTGCCCATTCCCATGGGATGACACGGATGGGACACAGAGGAGAGCGGCAGTCATTCCCTCAGCCTGTGCTGAAGGCGTTGGGAGAGAGCTGCGAGCCCAGGCAGGGCTGAGAGAAAGGGCCCCCTGCGTTCTGCACTATCTAATTTTTTTTTCCTTTAAAATGCCTCAAAAAAGGTCACGCTAATGATGTTTACCATCAAGTAATAAATGTTAACACTTCTCCTCTCCGCAGCTGCAGACCGGAGAGGTGCCTGTGTTTGTTTTCCAGTTCATCGGGACGCACGGGACGCAGCGAGGCACAACACGGGCCATTTCCAAACGGTGACATTTGCAAATGTTCCTCTCCTAATGATTGTTTTCTGAAACCTGCCACAGGAAATGGCATTTAAATTTTTTTTTTTTTTTTTAATGCTGGCATTGTGCCTTTAACAAAGCCCGCAGCAGCCAGCCCCTCCCTCACCGTGCCCTCCGGCCATGCGGCTCTGGAAGGGTTAATGGGAACAGAGCCCCACGGAAAAGGCAAAGCTATTAGCCAAGTAATTAAAGTTCTTTCTTAATCCAGATAAGATTGCAAGCCGGAATAATTAAACCGCACCTCCCAAGCCCTCGGATGCGGGGTTGGGTTGGCAGTGCCGACTGGAAGGGGAAGCTGCGGGTGCGGGTGCCAGCTCTGAAAAAGGGCACCGGCAGCATCGGGGGACAGCTGCTGGGGCCGCTGCATCCTGCCCCCTTTGCTGCCAAATTACACCGGGGCCCGTGGCGTTTGTCCTGCAGAACGCTCCCGGCTGGAAATGTGGAGGGGCATTATCGGATAAAGGAAATTTAGTCACCCTTAATGGGGCACGGGGTTTGTCCCTGGGATCCGTCACCCCTGAGGGGCACTGGGATTGTCCCTGGGATCCATCACCCCTGAGGGGCACTGGGATTGTCCCTGGGATGCATCACCTTTAATGTGGCACTGGGATTGTCCCTGGGATCCATCACCTTTAATGTGGCACTGGGATTGTCCCTGGGGATCCATCACCCCTGAGGGGCACTGGGATTGTCCCTGGGGATCCATCACCCCTGAGGGGCACGGGGATTGTCCCTGGGATCCATCACCCCTGAGGGGCACTGGGATTGTCCCTGGGGATCCATCACCCCTGAGGGGCACTGGGATTGTCCCTGGGGGTTCCAGGCAGGGCAGTGCTGCCCCCAGAGATGGGAAAGCAGGGACCAGCTGGGAATGGATGAGGTGAGCAAGTCCTGTTGATAACTACTGAGCAGATTTGATAACTACTGACTGCAATGAACTCCTCACTGAGGAATATTCTCCTGGTTGAGCACATTTCCAAGGAAAAACCCAAGTTTTGGCTTCCTGCCAGCACCCTCTGGGGGAAGAACCTTTCTCTGAGATCCAACCTAAACCTCCCCTGGCACAGCTCCAGCCCTTCCCTGGGTCCTGTCCATGTCCCAGGGAGCAGAGATTGGAGCTGCCCCGGGGGGAGCTGCTGTACACACACATCTGTAATGATAGAAATACATAAATACGTAAATACACATGGACAATACGCAGGTGAGAGGTGCCCAAACCCCCTGGGCAGGGACAGGCTGGCAGGAGGCCGGGAATGCTGCAGGAACAGCAGGACATGGAGGCTGCAGGAGCAGCAGGACTCAGGGGCTGCAGCAGAGCTCCAGGGATGGAGCAGCACATCCTACCCCACACTGCTCCACGGGCAGGGAGCAGCTCGAGTCCAGGAATTAAAGGGAGGGTCTCTTGTCCGTGCATTTGGCACTAAGGATGTGCTGTTTGAAATGGGCACAGCAGAACCAGCCAAGCACCCTTGGGGTTTAATTGCCCAATTCCAGCTCCAGGTTCTGCAGTCCCACCCTTCTTGTTCCTCCCTCCAGCCCGGCCTTGTTGGTGCTTTTGGGCCTGAACACTTGTCCCAGCTGTCCTTGGTGTGCAGCAGGAGAAGGATTTGTTTTGTGTCCCTGCTGTGTGCAGAGCTGAGTGACACTGAGTGTGAGCTCAGAGCTGCGCCCCTGGGCAGCACAGAGCCTGAAATACACGGGAGATAAAACTTCAGGCATCAGGGCCAGGTGACCTCAGGCCAAGGCTGAGCCCTCCAAACACTCCTTGCAGGGCTCTGGCGCTGATTCCAACCTCCTCCCCTTTTCCAGGCGCTCATTTCTCATCTCCAGGGAGCCAGCGCTGCCGAGCAGGGGAATGGAACCCCCTGAGCTCCTTCCCAGGGGTGAAACAGGGACAGTCCAGGGCCCAGGGTGGCAGAAATAAACCCTCCCTCTGCCCCCAGCCCGCCCCAGCAAATGCTCCCTGTGCAGGAACCAGGGGATTATCCATGGCCAGAGAGTCGTTCCACACACATAATTCAGCCACAGGGGCCTGGAGAGGAAATAAATGTGGAGAAGGGTGGCCCTGTCCATTATGTATCCCATTATTCCAGCCTGCTGCACTGCCTGGGAACACCTCTTTAGTGGGTTTATGGGATGGCGATTACAGAGGCAAAGGGAATGAGGGCAGAGCGGTGGGAAGCAGCCCCGGGCTTTGGGTGAGGCCCGCAGTGGTCACAGGATTGGAAAGGACCTCCCAGACATCACATCCAGCCTGTGACCACCCCCACCTTTCACCTGTGATGGTTTTTGGCTTCTTTTTTGCCTCTGCCAAGGTCGGGATAGAGACACACGGGAAACTTAGACTTTGAGTTCGGACTAGGAATGTTTATTATCTCTTACCTATTTACAGTATTTACAGGCACATGCACCGTGAGTTCTTAGAAAACGAAGGTAAAATGGAGAACCTCAAACTCTTTCCAAGGTCTTTTAAGTGATAATTACCCAATAACGAGGTGACACCTACATTATTTATGGTTTTGACCCAATTATGACCACTCAAGGCCTGCAAAGCAGACTTTTTCATCCAGTTACAGAAAACCACCTAAACCCATGAAGGGTTTGGAAGGAAGGAAGAAGGTGAAGAAGAAGGACTTAAACAACACCCAAAGCCCTCCATCTTGACTCACATGCATTACTATACACCAATACCCCAAATTCTAAGTTTCTAGGACTCCAACATCACCCAGAGCAGAGCACCGAGAGCCAGGTCCAGCTCCACCAAATCTTGATTTTTGTCCCCTCCCGGGCCCTCCATATTTTCTCAATAACATCTTATTAAATATTTTTCTTTCTATTCACTTCCCTGCTTCCACCTTTCTTCACCCTGCAGACATTATGGAATTATTCCAGACCTGCTGATACCGGTGAGTGCATGAATCTCTCCCTCTGGAGGTTTTCCTTCTCTCCTCCTCACTTTTTCCTTCTTGCAGTTTAATTTTATTCCGTTCTTCCTCTGCTCAAAGGATCATGGAATGGTTTGGGCTGGAAGGGCCCTCAAAGGTCACCTGGTCCAACCCCGCTGCCTTGGGCAGGGACAATTCCAGCCTCTGCAGGGCAGAGGTGAGAGACTCCTGTCAACCTTGTCACAAGGCTTGAAAAAATTGTCTTGAATCCTTTCACCTGGTGACTTCTGAGGAGTTTTGTGTCTGGAAGGAAGCTGATGCCCAGACCCGCTGCCACTCACCGGCTGGACCTGATAGAAGAGGTCAGGAACTTTTCAAAAACATCTTCTCCATCTGAAAATGAGCATTCGTTGACTCAGAAGTGGCAGAGAGCATGAATTATTTCAGCAAAGTTGGTTTTTTCATGGAAAAAGCTGCTCCAGAGTCTGAAATCACCATTCTGAACCTGTAACCCCCCGGATTTCATTTTGATGATGCTTGCAAGGCGAGAGAAGGGCAGAGCCCCAGTGACCTCATCCTGGAGCCAGGGTGGGAGCTGCTCCTCACCTGCCAGGCTCTCCAGGGGAGCCCTCAGGCCATGCCCTCTCCAGATGTGCCCTTTGCCACGAGAGCAGCTTCTGTCCACAGCTCTGCGCGCCCACTAGAATTATTTATTCATTATTTGTTTCCTTATTCCTTGCCAAAAAATTCAATTACAGCAAACCCAGGACACGAGGGCTCGGGAGAAGAGAGCAAAGGCTGTCATCCCTTTGCGAGAGGAACCCAGGGCGTCCTTCCCTGCTTTGTGCTCAACCTCCGCAGATTAAAACCCCTTTTTCTACAGCTGATTCCTCCCTGGCTGCTGGCTGCGTCCCGACTTTCATGTGAGCTGGAGGAAAATGTGGAGCTGAACACAGCACGGTGGCAAAGCTGGGAAGCAGCGCAGGGAGAGGGATGAATGGACGTTGTTTCCTACAAATGGATAATCAGGAAGGAAATCACTCAGGCCGTGGCAGCTAAATTTAATTTAAGGACACAAATCTGTGCTTAATGATGCGCTGGCAGATCTTTGGCACCGTTAAATAAGAGATAGGATGTCAGGGAGGGAATCGCTCCCAACTCAGGCAATGGGAGAGGCTGTGGTGGGAAAGGAGATTTATCCCTGGATGCCAAAGTGGGTCCCACAGTGCCTGGCACAGGGCACGGAGCCCTGGGTGAGGAGGGGACACGGTGACAGCGGGCACAGACATGGGGTGAGGTTTTGCCTTTCTGACTCTGAGGAAATTTTGGAGCCCTGGGCACAGAGAATTTCAGATTTCTGTGCTGGCAGGCACTGACCCCCAGGCAAACACTGCATTGACCTGAGGCTGTGGAAAAGGCTTCCAAAATTGAGTGACAGCACTGGGATTGTGGGTGTGGAGTTTGGATAGAAGTGTGTGATATCACAGGGTGAAAAACTTAGAGTTTAAGGGTTTAGAATACAGTAATAGATATAAAACAACATGGAGGATTTAGGGCATAGGCTGAGTCCTTCTTTTTCACCCTCTTCTCCATGGGTCTGGGTGGTTTTTTGTAATGGGGTAGAAAAGTCCGCATGGGTGGTTGGATGTTGGGTTAAAAGTAAAAATAATTTAGCTGGACAATTTATCCTTAAAAGGCCTTGTAGAGAGAGAGATACGGCTCCATTTTTGCTTTGTTACCCAGAAGTGCTGTAGCACTCACGGTTTGTTAGACTGTAATGCAGATAAGAATTAATAAACATCTGGGTCCGAACAAGAAATACTGTCTCGAGCATTTAATCCCGACTCTGGCAGAAAAAGAAGATAAAACGCAACAAGGAAAACCATGGATTCAGACTGAGGACATGGAGAGGTATCCCAGATTCTGCCTGCTGCAGAAACCTGGGGAAAAGCCATGAGATCCATCTGGGTTATGGATGAGCGGGTCTGTGCCCTCCCGGCCGGGCTCTGCCTGACCTGTGGCAGTGCCGGGGTGGCACAGGGGACCCTGAGCCCCTGGCCCAGAGACAGGCACTGCCAGGGCTGCCCCCACAGGAAGGGTTTGGATCCTTGCAGGAATGCCAGATTTTTCCATGCCTGATCCCCCGATCAGCCCAGCGGGGACACACGGGGACATGGACACGGCTCCTGTGGCTCACGTTTGCCATCCCTGGAGGAGCAGCCTGGTCAGCAGCTGTCCCCGTGTCCCTTGGGTGGGCTCGGTGCCTGGATGGGACCCTGGGACACTCCCAGCGCAGCCCACCAGCCCGGGCTGCTCCTGCATGGTTCCCGGCAGGAATTTTTGTCTCCCCACCAGCCAAGGTCTCCACACCGACACGGGATCTTCCAGAAGGAAAGGATAAGAATGTTTTGTTTCCAGTGCTGGGGTTCTGCAGTTTCCAGCCCCCAGCATTGCTGTGGTGTGGCTGGGGGTGCTGGGAAGGAGCACAAGGGAGCCTGCAAGGGATAGGGGGAGTTTATGGAGGAGCTTCTGGAGAGGGACTGGGGATGAGGGATGGAGGGGCAGGACACAGGGAATGGCTTAAAGCTTAAAGAGGGCAGGGATGGATGGGAGATTGGGAAGGGATTCCTGGCTGGGAGGATAGGGAGGCCCTGGATCCCTGACAGTGCCCAAGGCCAGGTTGGACACTGGGGCTTGGAGCAGCCCGGGACAGTGGGAAGTGTCCCTGGATGGGATTTAAGGTTTTTTCCTTCCCAGATTGTTGAAATGTAATGTACCAGGAACTGGGCTCTGCAGCTAAAGGCCACCAGCACGGACTGTGCAGAGTGTGGAGAAGGAAAAGGCACCAGCACGGACTCTCTGGATCATGGAGGAGACAAAACAGGTGCTATTCCCCCTTCGATTTTCCCTCCGTGCCTGCCCCACGACAGGAGCTCTGCTGCAGGCCCAGCTCCCTGAGGCACCCCAGGCACATTCCAGGTGTCCTGGAGAGCCTGGTGGAGCTGCTGCCCCTGCGGCGTGTCCCAGGGCTGTGCTTGCAGCACCCACGGGCTGCAGCTCAAAGGCAGAGCAGGAGCTGTGTGCCTGCGCTGTGCCTCTGACGCCAAAGGACAAAATGCAGTATCAAGGGAGTAGTTAAATGAGTGAGCTTTGATCTAGGACATGAAAAGAGTATAAAAAGATTTTTTTTTTTCCCTTTTGATGAAGGTTAAATTTTAGCTATCAGCAAACCTAATCTGCGAATATTGACATTCAAGTCACTCCACAAAGGCCAGGATGGATACTGGGGCTTGGAGGAAGCTGGGACAATGGAAGATGTCCCTGCCCATGGCAGAGGGGAGGAATGAGGTGATCTTAAAGGTATTTCCCGGCCAAATCAGCCTGCAATTCTGACATTACACCAAGCAGGCACTGGGCAAAGGCGGCTGCAGCCCCTCATGTCGGGAAGGCAGAGGGTGTGGCGTTTAGGAGAGCACAGGGCAGGACGCACAGTGCAGGCACCACGGAGAGGAGCAGAGGGTGCAGCTCAAGTGTTCCCTCATAAATACTCCAAAGCTGGAATTCCAAACCTCTGCCCAAGGAGCTGGATGTGGAGAAAGCGGTGCCAGCTGGGCAGGTTTGGCTCCCTGATGCCAGCACGTGCACAGACCCCTCTCAATGACCATGCAAACACACCCTGCTTTGCAGGCCAAATATTCGCTTTTTTTCCCCTCAAGTTCATCACTGCAGTTAAGGAAATGGCCACTCCACCAGCTTATCGTGGCCAACCAAAGGTGAGAGCAGCTCTCCACACTCATCCCACCCCAGGAATTTCCCCTGATATCCAATATAAACCCTCCTGGCACTGCTTGAAGCCCCTCACCTGTCACCTTTCACGGGTGCGAAGAGACCCGCTCCCACCTGGCTCCGCCCTCCTCTCCGGTACCTGAGAGGAATAAACGGGAAAACCAATTCCACTATAAATTCCATGGGGAGAAAGGAACAACTCCTTCCTGTGCATGTGGCTTTTTGAGTGCCCTGAGCTGGAAATCCATCCTTAATCCCAGCCCAGGGTGAAGATGTCACGGCCCCATCGGGGCTTGGGCGGGAGCAGCTCCAGGCTCTGCCGCGGGTCCCAGAGCACCATCACCCTGCCGTGGGTTGGGATATTCCCTGCAGCAACGGAGCTGCAGGAGCGAACCTTGGAGTCTGAAGGCTTTGCCAGCCCCAAGAGCATTCTGAGAAGCACGGGCTCTCATCGGAGTGTGGTTTCAGTGGCTCACCACACCCGGGTGTGATTCCCCCCTCGCTGCTGCCGGTGCTTCCCTGCTGGCACCATCTGGGATGACTGTGGCTGTTCTTGGGTCAGGATCGTGCGGTGGGAGCGGGTTTGTCTGCTGCAGTGCCCCTCTCCTGCCAGCTCGGCTCTGCAGGTGTGCAAGCACTGGAGGGTTTTCCTTCCTTTCCAAGGTTTCCTTCCTCACATCCCCTCTGGGATGCTGGGAATGCTGGGCTGGGCAGGAGCAGGAGGACCCCAAAAATCCAAACAGACAGGAGGAACAACAAAGTGTAAATTATCCCTTCACAAAGCAGCTGCACATCAAAAGCTACGGAAAAGCTGGGATGTGTTTTTCCAACCAGGACCACGAGGCCGCTGTCAGTGATCCAAATTTATCCTGCAACACTAATTGAACCAAATAATGATGTGAATGTGCTGTGAGAACCCAGGAACGTGGTGAAAAAAGCTGCTCCAAAGGATTCTCTGGCACAGGACACATGAGACCCTCGGGAGGAGCGGGGCCCTGAGTGGCTGTGCTTCCATGAAATATTTACAATTCAGCAGCACGAGCGAGGGAACAGCAAGTGACACCAGAGTGGGGATGATTACAAGTGCTCTGGCAGCCAGGATTAGAATTCAAAGTGATCCTGATAAATTGGAAAATGGTCGGAAATCAAAGAGACAAAATTCGATAGAGACAAGTGCACATACAAATGAGGGGAAAACAAATATTCCCATGCAGGAGCGGGGCTGGGGAAAGCAGCCGTGTGACAGCTGCAAACAAACTGAACAGAGTTAATAATGTCATCCTGTCAGGCAGCCCGGAGCCCTGGCACCTGTCAGGTCTGCAGAGGGGAGCTCCTGCTCCCAGGAATGGGGCCGAGGTGGGAATCCTGCTCCCCAGAGGGGCAGGGCTGGGATCAGGGGGTGCACAGAGCCCGGGGTCAGCCCCGAGGTCAGAGCTCAGAGGGAAAAGCTGTAACTCTGCCGGGAGCTGTGAGAGAACCGAAGGAGGGGGTGGATGGAGACGCTGTCCTTCGGGGATTTTGGGAATTTTGGGAGGGGTGGACAGGGTTTGGCGCTGCGACCAGGGTCTCGTTAGAGCAGTCCTGCCTCAGCCAGCACCAGGGACAGCAGCACTCCCCGGGCGGCGGGGCTTGCTCCATCCCCTGCAGCACCCGTGTGTCCAGGCCAGCCAAGGAAACCACAGCAGCCCGAAAACCAGCAAGGATCCTAAAATTATCCCTCACCAATTTGTTAATTTGTTTCCCCTAAACAACTTTTTTTTTTTTTTTTTTTTTTTTTTTTTTGGCTCTCCAAACTCTCTCCCAGTCCCCTGGATGTCAAATCCATGTTCCTAAAGGGCTGTGGGAGGTTCACCCCACCAGCACAGTGCAGCTAAAAGCAAAAGGGTCTCCACCTTCCGTGGTCACATTTGCAGTTTTCTTACCTCTGTGCATTCCTTTTATTCATTTTAGTTTTGGTTTTGATCATAGAAGCACAGAATGGAAGTTGGGTTGGAAGGACCTCAAAGCCCATCCAGAGCCAGCTCCCAGCTCCCAGGTTGTGGCATTGAGGATAAACCCAGAACCAGCTCCCAGCTCCCAGGATGTCGCATTGAAGAT
>WBMY01016086.1:27716-38480 GCA_013397315.1 Donacobius atricapilla
TGAGGATAAATCCAGAACCAGCTCCCAGGTTATGGCATTGAGGATAAATCCAGAACCAGCTCCCAGGTTATGGTATTGAGGATCCCAGCTCCCAGGTTATGACAGTGAAGATAAATCCAGTGCCAGATCCCAGGTTATGGCATTGAGGATAAATCCAGTGCCAGATCCCAGGTTATGGCATTCAGGATAAATCCAGAGCCAGCTCCCAGCTCCCAGGTTGTGGCATTCAGGATAAATCCAGAGCCAGCTCCCAGGTTATGGCACTGAGGATAAATCCAGAGCCAGATCCCAGCTCCCAGGTTATGGCACTGAGGATAAATCCAGAGCCAGATTCCAGCTCCCAGGTTATGGCATTGAGGACAATGGGGTTTAGGGCCCTGAGCTGCTCGTGGCACCCCAAAGCCCCAGAGAGAGCCGCAGGTGAGATCAGTTCTGAACTGCAGCACAGATCAGTGAGCCCAGAGGAGGCTCCTGGGCAGGACAGAAAATCTGTGAACTAGGAAGGTGCACAGTGAGGGGTTCTAGGAGCCAGGGATTAGCTAATCCACTGGAATTCCCACACATCCCTGTGTCTAATCGTGGGAGACAGCAGGGCAGGGCTGCCCAGAGCAGCTGTGGCTGCCCCTGGGTCCCTGGCAGTGCCCAAGGCCAGGCTGGACACTGGGCTTGGAGCAGCCTGGGGCAGTGGGAGGTGTCCCTGCCAGGGCGGGGGTGGCACTGGGGGGGATTTAAGGTCCCTGCCCACCCAATACAGTCTGTGATTACATGATCAGTCTTTTCATCACAGCCTGGAAATCCAATCTTTTATCCCAAAGTTCAGGATGACACAAATTCCACCTCCCCCAAGGAACCTGTGGGGGAGCATTTTATCACTCACAGTGACCACCCAGAGCACATCTGCCTAAACTCGGGTTTAACTGCATCAGGGCTGGGCCTGAGGCAGGATAAACACGAGCTGGAGTTCCTGCATTCCTCCCAGCACATCCCTGAAAGATCTCTTCCCTCACCTTTGCAAAGAGGGGACGATGGCAGTTTGTGACGCACATTAAAACCCCGGCAGTGCTTTTCCCTGCCATCAGGATTACATTGGGAAGCTCCGTGCTCCCAAAGGGAAGATTAAAGTGCAGCTCTAACAGCGTGATTTGTTCTTCAGCAGAGCGCTCTGCTGCGGCTTGGAACAAAATATTCCCAGCAGAAAGCGTCCGGGAGAGCGGGTGAGAGGCCGCTCCCCTTCTGGGGGAGGAGAAAAACGCATTTTGTGTTCCATGGAGGAGTTTCTGGAACGCCAGAGGGTTGGAATGCGTGGGTGGGTGGCCTGTGACACAGGGAATGGGAAGGAACTCCTGCGAGGAGCCGCAGGCAGGTGAGGGAGCAGGGAAGGCTGAGGTGGCATTTTTAGGGACCTGCCTTCCTCAGGAGCTTTGCCAACCACCTGGGACAGCAGCAAGGGCAGGGGCTGAGCCCAGGAGGAATCAGGAAAAAAAAAAAAAAAAAAAAAAAAAAAAAATAAACCAGCTAGGCTTGGGCAGCAGCACAGGACCCACAGCAGCTCTGCAGCTCCTGGGAAGTGCCAGGGGAGATCCTGTGGAGCCTCCCAGCTCTGCCCGCTGGGAGAAGCAAAGAAGTCTGTAAAGATGTAACTGAATGCAGGAATTAGGAGAGGAACCCCCACAGATCCTGCTGGGTCTGCTCAGGGCACGGCCTCACACACATGACAGCTCTGAGCTCCCTGCAGCCCTCACTCCATAACCCATCCCGGGTAAATTCAGCTTGAACTGGATGGATAAAGTGTGACATGCTGGAGAGGGGGTGATCCATCTCACCAATCCTTCTGGTACCCCTGATTTCTCCAAGAAGTTCGAGTTCTTCACCTAAAGGTGCTCCAGGAGAGCTGGAGAGGGGCTGGGGACACGGGATGGAGGGACAGGACACAGGGAATGGCTTCCCACTGCCAGAGGGCAGGGATGGATGGGAGATTGGGAATGGGGAATTCCTGGCTGGGCTGGAATTCCCCGAGCAGCTGTGGCTGCCCCTGGATCCCTGGCAGTGCCCAAGACCAGGTTGGACACTGGGGTTGGAGCAGCCTGGGACAGTGGGAGGTGTCCCTGGATGGGATTTAAGGTTTTTTCCTTCCCACACCATTCAGGCTGTTGATGTGTACCAGAAACTGGGCTCAGTTCCCATGATGGATGGCAGGGAGTGGAATGGGATGGGATTTAAGGTCCCTTCCCACCCAAACCATTCCATGATCTCTTTCTTACTCTCCTCTCTGGATCACATTCCAGTCAGACTCCCTTCAATCCCTTGAGAATTTCCCCCGGTGCCTCAGGAGCCTGCTGCTGACCCCTTCCCTCACCGTGTCCGTGGACCATGGGCAGCCCTGACCCCTGGGGCTGCTGCCTCCCCTCTCCCAGCCAAATCGGGGCTGGAACCACACCTGGATCAGCTCCAGCAGCGGGATCCTTCGGGGTTTGAGGTCACATTCAGCCTCGGTGAGGAGCTGGATCTGCCCTCCTGTCCACGGCCACCTCCTCCCCTGGCATCCAACACCCCCTGCTGTTTTCCTGGGACGTGAACCACACAGCCTTTGATGCTGCGCTTCCCACCAAGCCCCGATTCAGCCCCTCAGTTTGCTGTGAAATCCCCGGAGAACGCAGGAAGAGCGCACAGAGCTCCTCCCAGGCTGCTCCCACAGAGCCTGACGGGCAAATCCCGCACCAACAGGTCCCACGTGCCAGAGGAATCCCAGATATCCCACTCTAAACATGATCAGCACTGCCTTGCCTCTGATTCGTTAACAAAATTTGGGTTTGTTTGCCTTCTCCCCCAATACTTTATAAATTTTCATTAAGAGTCGCTGTCTCTGGGAAGGACCCCTTCCACTTTTAATCTTAATTAGCAGAGAACCCAAATTCCTGCCAAGCCTTGTGCTGCTCCATCAAGAGCTGAAAATAGGTTGGGGATTTTGTGCCACACCAGAGCCACTGATTTTTATTCGGTTTTTTTTTGGGGGTTTTTTTTTTTTTTTGATACTGCTACAAAAATGATGGAAAGTACCAGAAAATGAGGATTCCAGAAGAAGAAATGAGGATTCCAGGAGCAGAAAATGAGGATTGCAGACAGCTGGCAGAAGCAAGCCCCAGAGTGGGCTGGAGGCTGCGGTGGAGCTGCCATGGCTGATGCAGAGCTCAGCCCCTCTGCAGATATCGAACATTTTCGGGCTCTTCTCAGGAGCTCTTCCCATAAAAGCCAGACATAATGGGACGGCAGGCAGAGCTTCCAGCAGGATTCAAAAGGCAGCAGCCCGGCACACAGAGAGTGATTAAAGGGCCAATTAACATACAAGCAATGGATCTCCTGACCAGCAAAAAAGGAGCCGTGCTCTAAGTGAGCTTTATTGACTCAGCTTTTCCCAGCTGATTTATTTGGGAGAGAAAATGAGGCACGGCTTTTTTCCCGAGCAGATTTACCCTTTTTTTATCACGTCTGCTTTATTGAGCATTTCTCTCTGACTTTGTCCTCTTACAGCACAAAGTTACAATAACCGGGAACACACATTTATCTGGTGAAAAATCCATCACGCCCCCAGGCAGGAACTGCAGAGGCTCTAAAGGCAGCCTGGGCTTTGCTGGGCTCCTCCCGGGCTGGCTTGGAGAACAGAGCTGGATGTGGAAAATGCTGTGGAGGAAGAGCAGGTGCCCTGGAAAGGCACTAAAGTGAGCAGAGAGTGATGAGTGTTTCCTTACCATAAATCCCAAAATGGTTTGGTTGGGAAGGGAACTTAAATCCCATCTCATTCCCACCCCTGCCATGGCAGGGACACCTCCCACTGTCCCAGGCTGCTCCAAGCCCAATGTCCAGCCCGGCCTTGGGCACTGCCAGGGATCCAGGGGCAGCCACAGCTGCTCTGGGCACCCTGTGCCAGTGTATTCCTGTGTCCATCTTTATTTTTCATGTGTGTTTATCTCCACTGACCTGAAAATCCAGAGGAAATCACCTCCCATTCTCCCTGTTCTTGAACATTTCTAAAGAAAAAGAAATAATTATTATCTTTAAACTTCACATTGTTAAACCTCTGGGTTCTCCCGCCTCCAGACCTTGCATGGGACACCCAGCTTAGAAAATGTCACATGCACTGGTCAGAAAAATAACAACCTAAAAGTGGCTCTAAAGAATAGGCAGAAAACAAATGAGGGAGTGCAAATATCTGAGAAAATCAGTTAATCAAAAAGATTATAAACCCAGGGCAATAAAACTATTATTTCCCTAAAACATATCATTAGCTCTAATACTCTGCTGCCCGATTTTATTGAAATCGAGGACGTGACAGGTTTTAAAAATTAGAGATTTCTCTGTTTTAAAGTTAGGAAAATTAGGCATGACTGCTGGGGAGAGGAGAAGGAGCTGGGCTGGAATTCAGATTCTGGAGAGGGCTCCTTTCCCTCTCCCAGCTTCTGAGGGCAGGGGGGTCCTGGCAGCCCCTCCCACAGGGATAACCTTTGGTTAGGGAAGGGAAAGCTCCTCATGGCACATTTGATAAGCCAGGAGCAATCAGCATCTCTGCGTTGGATCCAGATAAATAAATTGTCTGTTGGAGCCCCGGGCACTGGGAATTTCAGACTTTCTGTGCTGACAGGCACTGACCCCCAAGCAAACACTGCATTGACCTGAGGCCATGGAAAAGGCTCCCAAAATTGAGTGACAGCCCTGGGATTGTGGGTGTGGGGTTTGAATAGAAGTGTGTGGTATCACAGGGTGAAAAATTTAGAGTTTAAGGGTTTAGAATGTAGTGATATAGAGAGAGCAAGATGGAGGATTTAAGGCGTTGTCTAAGTCCTTCTTCTTCACCCTCTTCATGGGTCTGGGTGGATTTTTCTTAGTGGGTCAAAGTGTCTGCATTGCGGGCCTTGGGTGGTCAGTTATGGCGTTAAAAGTATAAATAATATAGGTGTCATCTCGTTATTGGATGGTTTATGCTTAAAAAGGCCTTGGAAAGAGGCATCCATTTTCTACCTCGTTAGCTGGAGCTCACAACTGGTGAGACCGTGCTGTAGATAAGGATTAATAACCACCGAGTCTGAACACAAAACTGCACCTCCCATGCATTAATCCCGGCTCTAACGGGAAGAAAAGAAGATAAGAAAGCCGCAGCATCTGCTCCTCCCAGCACAGAACCTCCCCTGCTTTCCCTGAGGGTGACCAGCGACCAGCACCACCCACCCGTGCTCCTTCAGCCCCCAACGCTCTGCAGGCAAAGGCCACAGGGAGCCCAAAAGGAAACCAGCCCTGGAGGGGAGACACCAGCACCTTCCACAAAGCTCCAAACCCCACAGGACAGAGATTAAAAATGCTAAAATATCCCAGAGCTCAGCTGAGGCCGCCCTGCTGCCCAGCACCCCTGCCCAGGCACGGGCAGCTCCCTCCTGTTGAATTTCTGCATGGGGCCAGCATGTTTTCAGCCCCACGAGGGTTCAGCACACTCTGAGGGTTGACCAGCAACCTCCCAGAAATGGCTGAGGAATAATTAGCGAGAGGGCCTGATTTGAGGTGTTTTGAAAAAGCAAAAAGGTTTTAATTAGAGAGAAAATAACAAGCCATACAAAACAAAAGAATAAAAGCCGTGCACAGTGCGGGGAGGGCCCTTGCACCTGCTAAGACACCCCAAAAAGCCCCAAAAATCTCCGTGCTCTCTTTTATATATTCAATGATCTAGGAGGGGTTCTGGGCAAGCTGCCCAATAGAAAATAGCCACATTCCTTGAGGAACAGCTCAGAGGTCCAACACATGCCTTTGTCCTGGCACCGGGCCAGCTGCAGTGAGAGAAGCATGGAAAATCTTAGTTCTTCTTCCTTAAAAGTTCCGGGGTGAAACTGAAACTCTTTTGCTAACATGGAAACACCTGTTAAATTGTGGAGGTGCTCTGCAACATCCTCCTCTGGTGAGCTGCACCCTAAAGGGAGCCCTGGCACCCTCCAGCCCGGGAGAGCTTTGAGAGCAGGAGGATGTGGGGCAGCACCTGCAGTGAAAGCACGGAGCTGCTCCAGGAATGGCGCATTGCCACGGAATTAAAATGGATCCACCTCTGCCTGCCTCGTCAAGATGGATCTCATCAAGGCTGGATTGCATAAATAATCTAATTAGTGCTCTCCTCCTGCCCCTCTCCTTACACTCAGGGATGAGGCTCTGCTTTTCTCGGGAAATTATTCGTGATGTTTATTCATGATCCTGCTTTTCTCGGGGAGCTGGGATCCTCGGAGGTATCGGGGTGAATTCCAAGCACAGGCTTGTGCCAGACAGGAGAGGTGGCAGGGACTGGCAAGAGCTGCAGGGATGGGGTGGTGTGGGATGGGATGGGGTGGGATGGGGTGGAAGCAGGGGTGGAATTGCTTTGCCAGGACCAACCATCCTGTCCTGGGACACCAAGACACAGACTGAGGGAGTTCTGAGGCTCAGAGGAGCGATGGCATCGAGTCATGGGATGGTTTGGGTGGGAAGGGGCCTTAAAGCTCCTCTCATCCCAGCCCTGCCATGGCAGGGACACCTCCCACTGTCCCAGGCTGCTCCAAGCCCAGTGTCCAACCTGGCCTTGGGCACTGCCAGGGATCCAGGGGCAGCCACAGCTGCTCTGGCAATTCCAGCCCAGCCAGGAATTCCCAATTCCCAATCTCCCATCCAGCCCTGCCCTCTGGCAGTGGGAAGCCATTCCCCGTTTCCTGTCCCTCCCTGCCTTGTCCCCAGTCCCTCTCCAGCTCTCCTGGAGCCCCTTCAGGCCCTGCCAGGGGCTCTGAGCTCTCCCTGGAGCCTTCTCCTCTCCAGGGGAACATTCCCAGCTCTCCCAGCCTGGCTCCAGCCCTTGGAATATCTCCACAGTCTCCTCTGGAGGTCTCTCTCAGTTTTATACAGAAATTAAGGGTTAAAGGCGCTTGACCTTTTTAATTTACCCAAGGGAAAAGTAAGAGCCAATTTCTCTGTGTTCTTTAGAGCCATCACAGGCCAGTGATCCCGATACTTTAATTTAGAAAAAAAAGTCATAATGAGAAGCAAAGGCTGGAAGGTGAAACTAAACAAACTTAGAGTAGGAATAAAGTTAATTAAGCAGTGAAGGCAGTAACCTAATATGGAGCAGATTCTCTATCATTTGAAGACTTAATAAAATGATTATCCTTGAAGAAATGCCCCACCTGGAGTGTGCAGGTTTGCCTGGGAGGGAGCAGGGACAGCCCTCCCTGAGTGCTTCCCACATTTGGCAGTGTGGGAAAAGGTGGCATTTCCCACATCTGGGATTGGGGATGGGGATCAGCTCTCCCCACAACAAAGCTCCCTGTGTACCTTTCCTGGGCAACAACAGGAAATCCTGGCTAAGGTTTTCCAGGTGTTCAGAGGCTGATCTGCAACTCCATCCTGGAGAAAAGGAGGCTCAGGGGGGCCCTTGTGGCTCTGCACAACTCCCTGCCAGGAGGGGACAGCCGGGGATCGGGCTCTGCTCCCAGGGAACAGGGACAGGAGGAGAGGGAACGGCCTCGGGCTGGGCCAGGGCAGGCTCAGGGTGGAGAGCAGCAGGAATTTCCCCATGGAAAGGGTGCTCAGGGCTTGGAGCTGCCCAGGGGGGTTTGCAGTGCCCACCCCTGGAGGTGTCCCAGGAATTGCTGGAGGTGGCACTCGGAGCTCTGGGCTGGGGACAGGGTGGGCATCGGGCACAGCTGGGACTCGCTGGGCCGGGAGGGCTTTTCCCACCTCAGTAATCCTGGGATTCCAGGTCCTTGTACCAAAGCGCGCTTTAAAACCAGGTGTTGTCCATCCAAAGCCTTTTCCTGGCATTCCCGCATCCAAGCGACTTTGAGAAGCCTTGGGTTGCTCTGTGCCCGGGTGAAGGTCACACGTCCACCTCATCCAGGTTCCAGCCATTCCGGGGCTCTGGGCAGCAGTGGGATGACGGGAAGCAGCAGGATGTTCTCTGCAGGCATCTCCTCCATCCTCAGCACAGGCAGAGCTGCACCCCACGCACATTCTGCCAGGATCTACAAACTGGTACACGGAGCTCTCCCACAGCCAGAGGCCATCCAGACTTCCCAAAACATCCCAGAGGTGCAACAGTGAGAGCTCCCAAAAGCAGAAACGTTTCAGAAATGCTCCTGAAAACAGAATCACCTGACAGACTCCCTTTTATGCAGGAGCCATTCCAGACACATTGTGCAATACGTGGGAGAAAAGGGAAAACAAGGAGCAATAAATGAGCCAGGGAAAGCTCCCCTTGTCAGCAGAGCGAGGAGCTCCCTTCTCCCAGCCCTCAGGCACCCTGAGCATGCCCTCAGTCATCCAGGAGGGGTTAAGGCCCCTCTGCAACATGAAAAGCAAGTCTGGCACAGAGTGCCCAGAGCAGCTGGGGCTGCCCCTGGATCCCTGGCTGACGGGATTTTCACCCCGGCATTCCCCTAATTCGGGGTTTTCTGTCTCTCAGAGTCCCAGACCAGGGTTTAAAAGATGAGATGGAACCTGTGGCTCGCTCCCCAAAGGTGTTTATTCTATTTCTGATCTCAAGGCCTCACAGCAGTCTCAGTGCACTGAAGGAAAGCGGCCACAGGAACATGGACAGAGGGTCCAAGGTCGTTTTAAAGATTTCTGACCCAATTAACTCTAAAAGAGTGTTATATTTACAGTTTTGTGCCAATTGCTGTCACCTATTCTAGACACACAATTTCTACATCAAATCCATCCCACCAATGTCTCTGTGCCACCGTCACAGCAAGAGATGGAGGAGAAGAAGGAGAAGGAGAAGGAGAAGGAGAAGGAGAAGAAGAAGAAGAAGAAGAAGAAGAAGAAGAAGAAGAAGAAGAAGAAGAGACACCACCCAAAATTCTCCATCTTGCTCTGATCTACTTCCAGACTAAAACCCCAAAACTACAAATTTTCACCCTGTGACAAACTGAACTACTATTTATTCCAAATCTTTGTTGTTTTCAATTCATCTCTGAGTGTTGGAAGTTTTTCCCATGGACTGAGGTCCAAGGCAAAGCTTTCCTGGGGTCCCAGCCAGGGTCTGGGACCCTCCGGGCAGTTCCAGGGGTTTTCCACGTGCCCTGGACTCCAACACCTGGCAGTGGCCAAGGCCAGGCTGGACACTGGGGCTTGGAGCAGCCTGGTTCAGTGGGAGGTGTCCCTGCCATGGCACTGGAGGGGATTTCAGGTCTCTTTCACCCAAACCATTCTGGGATTCTGGGACATTGCCCAGCATTCCTTACAGCAGGGCACTGCTTTTGTGGAAAGCAGATGGGATTTAGGATCCATCATTCCAAGGCTGTTTTTCCCTCCGTCCCGCCCGTGCTGCAGCACCAGGACAGCTCCGCTCCTGCCCACAGCCTCTCCCAGTGTTGCTCTGATTATTCTTTCTCCATGTCTCACCCCTCCAGCTTCCCTCCCAGCTCCCAGGTGATTGTGCTGGGTTTTTGGGATGTTTTCCACAGCCCTCGCAGGCTGAGGTTTCTGCAAACGCCTCTGCACAGCTCAACTCCCTCCTTATTACTGCAGCTCACATCATGAAGGAGCTGCACTGGGGCTGGCAGTCAAAAATTACCACAGAAGATATAATCAAAATAATCCAAAAAAATGCCACAGAGGAAACTCCCAGGAGGACACTGAGAAAACTTCAGCCCAAACAGGGCCCTGATCAAAGCAGGAAAAACTGAAAGCATTTGACATCCAGGAACTCCCCTTTTATGCTGCTGGCAGGTGAGAGCTGCCTGCTCGGGCTGAAGAATGCCTTGAGAAAACACTTTTTCCAGAATTTATAGCTGCTGACTCCAAAAAGAGTTGGGTGAATAAGCACCTCCTCGGCAAACAGAATTAGCAGAAGTAGGGCAAAGAGAGTAGGAGTGGCTGGAGGTGCCCCAAGGGTCACAGCCCATATTCCTGTGTTTATATATAGATGTCCTAAATAGCAAATTGAGCCCCGTGTGTCCTTCCCCACAGCCCGGCTGCGGGGGCGGCACGGACAGGGCAGGAGGGGGAATTTGCCTCTCCCGGGTGCTGGGATCACACGGAGCGCTAATTAACCTCTAATTCGGCCGTGGCAATAACTTCCCACTCGGCTCGTGGGGCTCCTCCCGGGAGCTGCTCCTGCCCTGCTCCCTGCCCCAGCCCCGTGACCCAGCGGGGATCAGTGCCACGGGGCCACCAGCACAACTCTTGGACCCAGCTCACTCTGGGGCCCGGCTCAGGCTGAAATTATCCCGACTCCATATCTGGTTTTACGGCTGCGCCGTGCAATGACTCAAGCTAAGGCTTTGTAGGGAAAAAAATTCCCTCTAAAATTAAAGTTTGTCAATAAAAAGCTCTTTCTAACCGGCCTCCCACAGTGCCTGCCTCCGGGAGATCCATCAGGAAACGCTGCCTTTGTGGGCTTTCCAAAGGACTTCCCTCTAATAAAAAGTGAACTTATTGACAAGCTTTCCCGGCTGTTCTCTCCCAAGCTTTTGTAAAGATATAATTGTCAAGATGATATAGATTTATTTGGCATCCTGGCTAGGCCTGAGAAATTACAGCTGTACCTTCCTGTCAAACTCACGCCTTCAGCCAAATTGGGCTGAAATTGTGCACCAGGGCTCACATGGGAAACTGCAGGAGACAGCACTTCCAGAGCCTTGGCACTAGGGGGGAAAGAGGAAAAAAGGAAGAAAAGGGAAGAAAAGGGGAAAAAACAAAAGGGAAAAAAGAAGGAAAAAAGGGGGAAAAAAGGGGAAGGGGAAGGGAGAGGGAAAGGGGGAGGGA
>WBMY01016086.1:38694-65658 GCA_013397315.1 Donacobius atricapilla
GGCACTGGGTGGGATTTAAGGTCCCTTTCACCCAAACCATTCTGGGATTTATGGTCTCCATAAGGTTTAGATTTTCTGGTTTCTTTTTCTTTGTCCATGTCCAAGGAATGGGGTGACTCGAGTTGTAAACGTCCACTTTGTAAAGGTAACATGAATATTCAAAGGGAACAAGTTCTAAACGTCCCTCTCTGCCTAAAGCCAGACCTTGACCTCACCGAGATGGAGCAGGAAAATCCCCCTGGGTGAAAAGTCCCACAGTGAGCAGGCTGTCCAATGAGACACAAAACATTTCCTTCCCTTCCACACCCATCCATGTTCTTATTAGTGAAATAAGAACATTCCTGGAATCTTCATCTCCACCCAGAAATATCCTCATTTTTAATTCTTTTTGGTGCCAACCCATTCCAGCTTCCCCTGCAGCCCCAGGACCACTGTGAGCCCTCCAGACCTGGTTGGTCCTGGGAATATTTAATCCTGGAGAAAAGAGTGACTGAACAAACCCCTGCCATGGAATACACCATGGAATTATGCCACGGAGTTCCATCCTTGGCACCTGATCCAGCAAAATCCCAAGGACTTGGGTGCTGGATGGAATCAGCATATTCCAGCTGAGGAATCCTCCCCCAGTGAAATCCCAAATCCAACAAAAGTGGTGAAGTTGGGGTGAAATCCCTCCAGATCCCAGATCCCATCCTGCAGCAGTCCCTGTCACCTCAGGATTTGCACACAAAAGCCAAATTGATTTGGGAACCTTTCCAAGAGCTGCCCGTGCACAGGGCAGAGAACTTTTGTCTGCTCCACTTCTGCCTGGACTTGAGCACCCTGTAGTTCCAACACTTTTAGTGATTCCAGAAAAAATCAGGTAGGGAAGAAGTAACTCTGTCCTTTACCTTCCCTGCTCTTCAAATGATTTTTCTTTCTTTTTTTTTTTTTTTAAAGCACTACCCAAGGCTGTTCTCTGCAAACTTGATTGTTCTGTGCAAAACCTACTTAAAATTCTCTGCTGTTCCTGAGACATGGTGCAGCACATGGGAGCCTGGGAATTTTCGGCATCCTTGGTGTTTGTTGCTACCAGGAGCAGGCAGCATTTCCAGTCACTGAGGCAGGGAAATACCCGGCTGCTCCTTTTGCCCAGACCTGCTCCATCCCCGCCTCCTTTCTTGGAAGTTCCAGCACGTTCATTGCAACCTTGCCCACTGTTCCAGAGAGGCCTGGGGGCACTGCTGGAATGCTCCACACGCTGCTCAAAATAATTGTTGTTTTAATAAAGTTTTGTTAAAGATCTGGATCCAGGTTGGTTGGGAAGGGAAGCCCATGAACCACCTCCCTCGGGGTGGGGGGAGAAGGTGAAGTGGGACAGATGCCTCAGTATTTGAATTATATCTTATCTATTCAGGTTGTTGACATGATCATCTCCTTGAGGGATGTTTAGATAAGCATGTTTTGGATATTTGTTATTATTTTCATTTCATTTCATTTCATTTCATTTCATTTCATTTCATTTCATTTCATTTCATTTCATTTTTTTATTTTATATAAGACCCGTTTCTTACAGACACTCTGGAAAGATCCAGACAGGATGGGGAAGGTGCTCCCTCACTCTGGCACTGGTGAGGCCCCATCTGGGCACTGCTCCTGCTTTTAATCTGATTCCATGGATTCTGCAACTGCACATCCCTGAGGCCCAGGTTTCCCAAAGGAATCCTGCCCTTATCCCAGGGGGATAAATCAGACACAGGCCATAAAATGAACACTAATTTCTTGGGAGACTGAGCCTGATCTCAAGCAGTAAAACAGCAAAAGGTTTTTCCCTCTCTGCATAAAAGAACATCTAAAATATATTAAATAAAGACTTTTCAGAAAACAGGGATGGATGGGATACTGGGAATTGGGAATTCCTGGGTGGGCTGGAATTGCCAGAGCAGCTGTGGCTGCCCCTGGATCCCTGGCAGTGCCCAAGGCCAGGTTGGACATTGGGCTTGGAGCAGCCTGGGACAGTGGGAGGTGTCCCTGCCATGGCAGGGGTGGCACTGGGGGGGATTTGAGGTCCCTTCTCACCCAAACCAGTCTGGGATTCTGGAATGTTGCCCAGCATTCCCTACAGCAGGGCACTGCTTTTCTGGAAAGCTCCTGAGAGTTTTACTGAGCATCAGTGGAGTCAAACTCTGAGCCAAGAAACCTCTCCAAGCCTCTTAATTGAAGTATTCCCATTAATCAGAGGGTGTGGAAGCTCCCAGCCTGTGTCCCTCCCCGTCCCTGCAGTGAGGAATGGGCTGAGACGGGACATTCATCAGCTAAAATTAATCCTCCCCAGGTGAAAATTCCTCTGCCTCCCAATTAGGCTGCTGTGAGGGATGGAAGCAAAGAATTGCTCACCTTAATTAGTCCCTGTGCGGAGCCTTTGCAGAGCCATCTCTCATCCGCTGTGGCTGGGGCCATCGGCAGGGACAGGACCCAGTCCCTGCTGCTGCTCCTGCTCCTCCCCAGGGCATCCCTGAGCACTGGGAGCATCCCACTGGGCAGAGGGAGTCCCCAGCCCATCCTTGCAGTGCTCAGCGAGTCCCAGACCAGAGCTGGGAATTGGTGAATAAATGTGAGGGAAGTTCTGTCGGAGCTGTCCCACCCCTGGCGCTCCTCGGGCCCCAGAGTTACTGCTCCTTGAAGGTAAAAAGCTTCAAGGAAAGCTTCAGTGGGAAAAAAACTTCCCATTCTGTTACCACCATATCTTACAGATGTTACAGAGTTCGACTCTGACTTCCAGATCTCACCAAGGCTGGATTGCATAAATAATCTAATTGGTGCTCTCCTCACGTTATCTAAACACACAGAGAAAACCCCGCCCTAAGGACTGAGACTGTTAAAATACACCTTTCCTTCACATCCAGACACACAGCCCTCCCTCTCCAGCACCCCCCAAATGCTTCTGGGGCTGTGTGGGGTTTAAAAAAGCAACTTCAAGTTCTGCTGGACAGGGGTAAATCCAGATTGAGCTGTTAAGCTCAACCTGCAGTTAGTGCATTGCCAGATCAATGCCCACGGACCTCTAAAAATCCGAGGGAAGACATTTTAGCCCCCCTGTTCTGGAGCCCATTGAAATGCAGGTGCAGCGCCCTGGTCTTTGAGGCTCCACACACTGACTCACACCCCAATTCCAATTAGCTTTAGCTCATTAAATGGGAAGCAAGCTTGTTGTCATCTCGCCTCAAGCAAGTCGAACATTCCTAACTGGGAAAAAAAAAAACAAAACAAAACAAAACACTAAAAAAACCCCCTCCAGTAGGTTCCATTTCATTTTTAGACCCAAATGAAACCATTCCTCACTGCTGCCTCGCAGAAGCTGCTCCCTAATTCCGGTGTCAGCTGTGCAAGGGGAGCTCATTCCTCACGCCAACGTGGGTGGGAGCTCCTCGGATGTGCAAATCAATCCTTTCAGCAAGAAACGTGCAAAAAGGCTCTCTGCCCCCCTGTCCTGCCCATTTCTCCCATGGGATAAATGCAGACACTCTGGAAACCCCAAGCTCTGACAGAGCAGTGCTCCAGGGTGGCTCTGGAGCGTCCTGGAGAGGGCTGGGAGCTGCAGCTGGGAATCTCTGCCTTCCCCTGCCCAGGAATGATGCCCTGCAGCAAATATTGTCCACGTTCTCACTGAGGTACAGCCCTCCAGGATCTCCCAGGTTCTCCCGTTAAAGATGCTGTGGGCAGCAACTCTGGGCTGGCAGGGCCCGAGAAAAATTCCCAATATCAGGAGCTGCTGCAGCCTCACCAACTCTTCATTAGCAGGAGGCTGGTCAATCAACGTCTGATCAATCCAATTAGCAGCAGCAATTTGAGAAACCCCCCAGGAGGGGTTTGCACATCCAGAGGGCCCCGGGGAGGAGGGAAGGTCAGGCACACCCTTCCCTGGCACGGACCTCTGCGTCATGGCCTGAACCCTCAGACCCAGCTGGAAAATTTGGGGAATCAGCCCAAATACAGCTGGATAACGACAGGTAGGAGAAATTATATCCTTGCTTCCCTACATCTGCTTTTCGAACCCAGCTTCTCTGGAGTCCAGGTAGACCAAGTTTCATTTTCAAATAAAAATGTGACCTCTCTTTAATAGAAATTCCAAGAGGAAATCCCTGTGCCCCAGGCAGAGCCAGGGGAGGGGATCAGAGACCCTGCAGTTGAGTTGGTTTTACCTGGAGTGAGTGGCTGATGCATTGCTGCTGATGTCAAGTGCCACAAACCCTCCAGAGCTACAAAAATACCACTTAAATTCACTACAGTTTAAATCCTTTCCACTCTTGGTCCCTCTATTTGAGCCAGGGGCTGCAGGCAGGAATAGGAATTTCTCTGGAGCTGGGAGGGACACAGAGCAAGCCCCACTCAGAGGGCAGGGAGAACAAACTCCATCAGGAGCTCTCCCACCCTCACCCCAAAGAGAGGCAACTGTGGGAAACAGAAAAAGCAGAAAGCTTTCGCAGCAGTGTGGATGTAGGCCTAAAGTTAAAAGGCTGCAAGAATAAGGACACAGAACAATAAGGCTGTGTTTTTCTGCTGTGTAGAATTAGGCCTTAGCAAGTAGAAAAATATGTTAAGCGAGAGAATAGAAAAGCTTAATAATGAGGCTTTGTGCTTTGTTTGTGGAAGAGTATAAAAAGTTCCTGAATAGCAAAAAAATATGAAACAAGCACCTACTGTTCGATACAAGGTGTATGTGTAGTTTTAATGACTGGTTTATGCAGATGCCTCTAAGCTCTTAACAATTTGCTGTAGGTGAGAAAACTTTGAAAAGGCCTGGTAACACGGAGAATTCTGGCTGCTGTTGGCAGGACGTGAGCTGTTTCCATCTTTCAATTATCCCACCCTGTACTGAGGCTGATGCTGCAATAAAAGCTGGAGGAATGTCTCCCAGCAGTCCCATCCCACTATTTGGAAATATTTAATATCCAACAGGCAACCACCCCATGTCCTCCCCCGCAGTGTGTTCAACTGAATAAGGACAGAATTCCATTGCTGGATCCTGATGATAACGGCCCAAGCCAGCCGAGGAAAGCAATTACAGAGTAGTGCATTCCCAAATTCCCCTGCTCAGCCCGCCCTGGTGACCCCTCTCCAATTAGCAGCAGGCACCGCGGGAAGGGGAGGCGATCCCGGGGCTCTGGAACTCCTCACGCAGCTCCCGAGGAGCTGGTCCATTATTCATCTCCCATTCTTCACTCTCCATCCCTCCTGCCCCTGCCTGGCAGCAGAAGGAGGCCCCAGCCCCGGCGCTGCTGGGTTCCTCCAGCCTGGTGCCAGAGGGGCACAGGGGGTGACACCGCCAGTCCTGCTGCACTCCCTCGGGTGCTCACCGTGTCCCCCTGGGGCTGTCCCTGCAGCCCTTACCAATTCAGATTAAAATTCTTCACTCAGAGGCTGGGTAGGCCCTGGCACAGGTGCCCAGAGCAGCTGTGGCTGCCCCTGGATCCCTGGCAGTGCCCGAGGCCGGGCTGGACACTGGGCTTGGAGCAGCCTGGGACAGCGGGAGGTGTCCCTGCCATGGCTGGGGTGGCACTGGATGGGATTTAAAGTCCCTTCCCCACAAAACCACTCCATTCTCTGCATTTGAGGTCTTTGCTCAGGGGTCACTCGGCTGCTGGGGATGCCACCCTCCCCTGGGGACATTCCTGGGAGCTTGTGACCTCCTGCCCCAGGCACTGGCACTCCCAGCGCTGGCTGGGGAGCGCTGGCCCTGCACCCTGGGGTGCCCTCAGCCCTTGGGGACACCGTGGGTGACACTGAGGCAGAGCTGCAGCAAAGGCCGGGATGTTGCAGCTGCTCTGCCCTCCCTGCTGGCTCCTGCCCCCATTTTGGGTACAGCTGCCCCCAAAGTGTTCCTGGTGCCACCCCACAGTGGGTCCTGCCCTCCCTGCTCACTGCCCTCGCTCACAGGACCATGGGCTGTGCTGGTTTGGAAGGAGCCCACCGGGATCACTGAACTCCAGCTCCTGGCCCTGCACAGGGACACCCCAAACCCTGCCTCCCAAAGCCCTCTCCAGATGCCTCCAGGTGTTTCAGACTGACAGGAGCCCCCCAGGCTGAGCCAGGGGTGATTCCCATGATGCTGAAGTTTTATCTCCCGTGTATTTCAGGTTCTGCGCTGCCCAGGGGTGCAGCTCTGAGCTCACACTCAGTGTCACTCAGCTCTGCACACAGCAGGGACACAAAACAAATCCTTCTCCTGCTGCACACCAAGGACAGCTGGGACAAGTGTTCAGGCCCAAAAGCACCAACAAGGCCGGGCTGGAGGGAGAAAACAAGAAGGGTGGGACTGCAGAACCTGGAGCTGGAATTGGACAATTAAACCCCAATGTGCAAATGGACCAAAACTTATAAAAGTGTGAGACCTCGTGACCCTTTGTCCATTTTGTGTCCATTTTGTGCCCATTTTGTGCCCATTTTGCGCCCATTTTGGGTCCACCTTGTGTGCAGCCCTGGCCAGGCTCTTGTCCTGCCCAAGGTGTGTCCTTAAAGGCCTTTCAATAAATCTCTGCTTTATTCTCCAGCTCTGTCCAGTCTGTTCCAGGTCAGCCTTCCCAAAGCATCACTAGCTCAGCTGCCCAGCTGCTCACATGGATGAGGGTTTGAGGGCAGAGCAGCAGGCTCTGGAGCTGCTAATTAAACCATTTTATCTGCAGACTTTGATGGCTCTGCCTCTCCCCAGCTTGACAAAACTGGCACCAGCCAGGAGCAGCCCTGGCCAGCTGCAGCTCTGATGGTGATCCTGGGGGCTGTAACCCTCTGGAATATTTAGGTTGACAAAAGCCAATGTTTGCTTCATTCCTTGCCAAATTTGGGGGTGGATCATAAAGTGGAATATTTTACAGCAGCCCAGCTGCCTTTGCCTGCAGGACTTGGGTGTCTCACATCAGTGGTGCATGGACAGGAGTTACCCACAAGTGGATTTGCCTTTTTCTCCTGCCCTGTGTGCTGGTTCCAGCTGAAGTCAGACAATGCATTTCCAGCTCAGCACAGGAAATGTGCTCAGCAGAGATAAAAAATACTCCAGTTCTCCCTGCACCGGTCTTGGTGTTGTCCCAGCCATGGCTTCGCTCCCTCAGCAACAGAGAATCAGGGCAGCTCTGGGAAGGGTTTGCACCGGGCTCAGGTTGGGGAAGACCTCAGGGGAGTTTTGTGCCCCTGCATTTTAAACATGCAGAGGGTGTGAACAAGTCACCTCGGCACCTTCCTCCCCTGAGAATGAAACAGCCCCAGCAGGAAACCTCCATTCCTGATCCACAGCCTCTCCAGGTCTTCCCTGTTCTCCACAGGCAGAAGGAACACGAGGAACCCGCTCCAAAACAGCCGCCGGCAGCTCCAGCAGAGGGAATGGGACCCCACACCTGCTCCTGGTAAAGGTTGGCTCCTGCCTTGGACCCTGATGCCACACAAGGCATCACCCGCTCAGAATTCTGTTCCCAAAAGAGAATTCCAGAATGATTGGGGTTGGAAGGGACCTTAAATCCCCTCCAGTACCACCCCTGGGGGACCTCCCACNCCTGCCCCCATTTTGGGTACAGCTGCCCCCAAAGTGTTCCTGGTGCCACCCCACAGTGGGTCCTGCCCTCCCTGCTCACTGCCCTCGCTCACAGGACCATGGGCTGTGCTGGTTTGGAAGGAGCCCACCGGGATCACTGAACTCCAGCTCCTGGCCCTGCACAGGGACACCCCAAACCCTGCCTCCCAAAGCCCTCTCCAGATGCCTCCAGGTGTTTCAGACTGACAGGAGCCCCCCAGGCTGAGCCAGGGGTGATTCCCATGATGCTGAAGTTTTATCTCCCGTGTATTTCAGGTTCTGCGCTGCCCAGGNCCCTCTCCAATTAGCAGCAGGCACCGCGGGAAGGGGAGGCGATCCCGGGGCTCTGGAACTCCTCACGCAGCTCCCGAGGAGCTGGTCCATTATTCATCTCCCATTCTTCACTCTCCATCCCTCCTGCCCCTGCCTGGCAGCAGAAGGAGGCCCCAGCCCCGGCGCTGCTGGGTTCCTCCAGCCTGGTGCCAGAGGGGCACAGGGGGTGACACCGCCAGTCCTGCTGCACTCCCTCGGGTGCTCACCGTGTCCCCCTGGGGCTGTCCCTGCAGCCCTTACCAATTCAGATTAAAATTCTTCACTCAGAGGCTGGGTAGGCCCTGGCACAGGTGCCCAGAGCAGCTGTGGCTGCCCCTGGATCCCTGGCAGTGCCCGAGGCCGGGCTGGACACTGGGCTTGGAGCAGCCTGGGACAGCGGGAGGTGTCCCTGCCATGGCTGGGGTGGCACTGGATGGGATTTAAAGTCCCTTCCCCACAAAACCACTCCATTCTCTGCATTTGAGGTCTTTGCTCAGGGGTCACTCGGCTGCTGGGGATGCCACCCTCCCCTGGGGACATTCCTGGGAGCTTGTGACCTCCTGCCCCAGGCACTGGCACTCCCAGCGCTGGCTGGGGAGCGCTGGCCCTGCACCCTGGGGTGCCCTCAGCCCTTGGGGACACCGTGGGTGACACTGAGGCAGAGCTGCAGCAAAGGCCGGGATGTTGCAGCTGCTCTGCCCTCCCTGCTGGCTCCTGCCCCCATTTTGGGTACAGCTGCCCCCAAAGTGTTCCTGGTGCCACCCCACAGTGGGTCCTGCCCTCCCTGCTCACTGCCCTCGCTCACAGGACCATGGGCTGTGCTGGTTTGGAAGGAGCCCACCGGGATCACTGAACTCCAGCTCCTGGCCCTGCACAGGGACACCCCAAACCCTGCCTCCCAAAGCCCTCTCCAGATGCCTCCAGGTGTTTCAGACTGACAGGAGCCCCCCAGGCTGAGCCAGGGGTGATTCCCATGATGCTGAAGTTTTATCTCCCGTGTATTTCAGGTTCTGCGCTGCCCAGGGGTGCAGCTCTGAGCTCACACTCAGTGTCACTCAGCTCTGCACACAGCAGCGACACAAAACACATCCTTNGGGTGGATCATAAAGTGGAATATTTTACAGCAGCCCAGCTGCCTTTGCCTGCAGGACTTGGGTGTCTCACATCAGTGGTGCATGGACAGGAGTTACCCACAAGTGGATTTGCCTTTTTCTCCTGCCCTGTGTGCTGGTTCCAGCTGAAGTCAGACAATGCATTTCCAGCTCAGCACAGGAAATGTGCTCAGCAGAGATAAAAAATACTCCAGTTCTCCCTGCACCGGTCTTGGTGTTGTCCCAGCCATGGCTTCGCTCCCTCAGCAACAGAGAATCAGGGCAGCTCTGGGAAGGGTTTGCACCGGGCTCAGGTTGGGGAAGACCTCAGGGGAGTTTTGTGCCCCTGCATTTTAAACATGCAGAGGGTGTGAACAAGTCACCTCGGCACCTTCCTCCCCTGAGAATGAAACAGCCCCAGCAGGAAACCTCCATTCCTGATCCACAGCCTCTCCAGGTCTTCCCTGTTCTCCACAGGCAGAAGGAACACGAGGAACCCGCTCCAAAACAGCCGCCGGCAGCTCCAGCAGAGGGAATGGGACCCCACACCTGCTCCTGGTAAAGGTTGGCTCCTGCCTTGGACCCTGATGCCACACAAGGCATCACCCGCTCAGAATTCTGTTCCCAAAAGAGAATTCCAGAATGATTGGGGTTGGAAGGGACCTTAAATCCCCTCCAGTACCACCCCTGGGGGACCTCCCACTGTCCCAGGCTGCTCCAGCCTCAATGTCCAACCTGGCCTTGGGCACTGCCAGGGATCCAGGGGCAGCCACAGCTGCTCTGGCAATTCCAGCCCAGCCAGGAATTCCTAATTCCCAATCTCCCATCCATCCCTGCCCTCTGGCAGTGGGAAGCCATTCCCTGTGTCCTGTCCCTCCAGCCCTTTGAAATGGTCTCCACATTTCCTGTGGGGGTCTCTTCAGGTCCAATTAGGTCCAACCCAGCCTTGCACCCAGTCCCTTTAATTATTAATAAAGTTTCCTTCTCTAAAACTTACACAGAAATTCTACCCATTCTCAGCCGTGTCTAATGACTTCTTGCCACACACACAAAGTATAAAACACTCCAAAGCCATGGGGACCACGCAGGATTGTGGCAGCAGATTTCAGCTTTCAGAGCCTGACACAGACGCAGGCTGTGCTGGCTGTGGTGGCTCTGCTCCCCCGCACAATCTCTTTAAAATCCAGAGGGAGTCCCACTTTAATTTACAGAAATTTAATGACAATATTACTTTGGAAATGAGAGTTAACTTTTGGATTCCTTCATCTGATGAGGAGGAAGTGTGCCTGCAATGATAATCATTTAATAGAGCCATGTGGGTAAATATCAAAGAATTTGTAACTCTTTATTGATGCTGTGCTCACAAAACACTTCAACTACCTTTTTTTTACATCTTACTGAATTTTCAGTGTGTTTCACCTGCATGGCTTGGTGCAGTGGTGAACCAAAGCATTTGCAGCTTCCCCATTCCTCATGTAACTTAGGATCTTTCTGCCTGTTCTGGGGACCCCAAAAGGTGGGGGAGAGCTCTCAGAGGGGCTGAGCCCAGCCCTGCCCTGGCCACAGAGAGGAGCAGCTCTGACAACGATTCCCTGATGGGATCTCCAGGCAGAGCAGACCCTTGGGCTGCCAACACAACGATTTTTCATCCCTGTCCATCCCAAGGATCAGCATTTTGGGGATATTTCCATATCTTACCTCACCTGTAAGTCCAATCACACCTCTCCTTCCTTTCCTCATCACACTCCTTATCCTGCAGCTTCCCACACCTTCATCCCTCAAAATATCAGATTTTTGGCTGCTCCAGAGGCACTCCTCTATCAGGCTGTGTTGAAATATCCATATTTTCCACACAGGTTTCTCTCCTGGTCTGATCCATGTCCATCTGACCCGGCCCCAGTTTAATTTCCATTTTTATCCAAGTAAAGCCCAGCTCTTCTCCTCCAGCCCCGACAGCCCAGGAGCAGCCAGAGCCAAGGCATCACCCAAACCCCTGGGATCCACCTGCAAATGTCCTTCCAGGGAGCAGAAATTTAAGGAGTTCCCATCTAACCATAAGCAGGGAGAACTTTCCCTGAGCTTACAGAATCCAGGGAAGTTCACACTTGGATTGAGGACCTGCCCAATGGCCCCATCCACAAATTCACTTCCAGACAGCAAAGCTGTGCAGGAGTCATTCAAGCTTTCATGGAATTCCAGAGGGGTTTGGGGTTTAAAGCTCATCCAGTCCCACCCCCTGCCATGGACAGGAACACCTTCCTCTATCCCAGATTTTTTAACCTTTTTTTCCTTAACTTTTCCATCCTGGTTTAACAGCTGTGCTGTGGCCAAACTCCTCCCACCTGTCTCGAACACCTTTGGTTCATCCAGCGATGCCTTAGGATTTTAGCTTTTATATTTTTCATATCTCCCACTCCTCTGTCCCAGTCCATGGGAAAGATGGGAGGTGCAGGAGCAGCCCCTACAGAGTTTCCACTTCCTCAAAATATTTGCTGTTTTAGGGAAAATCCCTGTGCGCAGAGACAAGTGAGGATAAAATGTATTTAAATGAAATCCAAAGGTTTGAAGGAGTTTATTTTTAGCAAAGCCAGCTGGGGTTTGAAATTTCACTTCCAAGGGAAATCCTGCAGAAAGCAAAGCATGAACAGAGGAGTAGAAATCAGAAAGGGAAGTTTTGCTTTAGAACATTCCTGCAAGACAAATAATTTGGGTGGAAATTGGAGGATATCAAAACACCAGGAGCTGCTCCAATTTCCATGTTGTTCCCACTCACACACCCAATGTATATTTAATAATAAAATGCTATCCTGTAATGAAATCAAACAGCCTGTTTGGAACAGAGAAATGGTCTGAATGAAGACACAACATGGAAGAGTTTTTAAAAGATAATGTTAGAAATTCCCCTTGCACCTCCCCGAAGTTTAGGTGCTGATTTTTATGGATCATCCCTTGCTCCTGCTCTCGGCTCCCGAGGCTGCAGAGCTGCGACAGCAGCGAGCTCAAAGCATTGCCCGAACAAAAGCAAAGCACAAAGAGAAATATTTTCTTTCCAGAACCTTCTGATCCATAGAATTGCCCAGAGATTTCCAGGGTTTGGGTGTTCCTGCCCTGGCACAGGTAAAGCCCCTGCACAAATCAGGAGAAATTAAATCTGTTTGTAACAAATTTCTTTCTCGGCCAAGGAGATTATTTTTATTTTATTCTTCAGCTATCAAATCCAAGCAGCTTTGATCATTACTGCTTCTCCTTTGTTTCCTGGGCTTAATTTTTCTTTCTTTAGAAGAGAATTGTCTGCAGGGCATCCAAATTCCTGCTGTGAAGCCAGGCAGGCTCTGCCAGGAAAGGAGCTCCCAGGGGCCCTCTCTGTTCCCATTTGCATCCCCCAGAGCATGGAGGAGTCTGTCCAGGGCCTCCCACTCCTTCAGGGAGGGGAAGGGAAATCCTTCAGGCTGGAAATACTCATTTGAAAGCCGCCTTCAAGAGCCGGTGACCTAAGTAGAGCTGAGTTCCCTGGATTTATCCCGGCGCTACTGCTCCCAGGAGGTGTGAGAGCAGAGGCTCCGTCCTGCTGTCCTTGGGACGACAGGAGGAACCTCTGCCTGGCAGCTCAAAAGTGGGGACTGAAGCGATGCACAGAGACAAAATTACCTTGTAGGAGCCTTTAAAGGATTGATTACTGCTCTTCCATTGGCCAACGCATCTGAAAAGCATTTTGGGGCTGCTGAGGGGCCTTTTCCAAACCCCGTGGGAAGGGGCAGCCCCAATCCCACACTGCTCACTCTGCCCTGTCCCCCGGGAGCGGGGCTGGGACCGCTCTTGGAGCCAGCCGGAGCCCCGGTGCATCCCCTTTCCAATTTTGGGGAAGGAGAAGGAGCCAGGGAGAATCAAGGCTGCAGCTCCGGCAGCTCCCAGAGGCGCAGGGATGGGCTCCGACTGCTGAGCGGGGCTGATTCCCGCAATTCCTGCCATCAGCTCCTCGGCGGAATTCATGGAATTCATTACTGACACATCCACAGCCACCCTGGGCTGCGTCCGCATCGGCCGGGCTGACACGGGGGCGGCAATTAATGGATGAGCAAAACCGCTGGGATTTAATTGCCGGGAGCGCAGGCAGCGGCGACAGCACCAGGAGGCGGCTCCGAACTTCCAACCTCCCAAAAAAGGGATAAAAGGAACCAAATCTCTTCTCTCTGATCCCCCGGCGCACATGGAGAAATCTGAAGGTTTTAATTGTGGGATAACACGGGGGATGTTTCCTCTGAAGCCCAGTTGACTCGGTGATCCCTAAAAACCCCTAAAAGCTTTGAACAAAAACCAGATTTAAATCCTGAAAGAGCTTTTCTTTATCCTCCAGGGTGCTGAAGGCCTGGACATCTTATCTCTATAATGAAAGGGCTCAAAGAACAGCACCAGAGCCAATCCACCTTTCCTGAAAATCAGGATATGCAAATCCTGGAAAAGCCTCTGGCTGCTGGAGCACTTCTCCACCCAACGTTCCCTGACCACTGGCTCTGCATTTTCTCCTGGAGAATCCCATGCAAGCCAAAGGTTAATGGATAGTCACACCTATTTAAGCTCTAGTGTCAGAAAAGAAGGAAATTAGGGATATATTAAAGGAATTGAGGGTCACAGCGCATTATTCCTGTATTATTTAATGCCCTGGTATGTCAAGCAACAGAGGGCATCCAAAGCTCTGTGAAGAAACAAAAGGAAAACTCCCCCTGTTTAGGGCAATTCCAGAAATATTTGTCACCTCCTCCCAGATCCTGGTTGCTCCTAATGCAGGTGAATGATGCTGGAACAAGGCTGGGAAACAGGAGTTTAAAGGTGAGAGGTTTGCGTTCTCCATTCCAAGGGAGGCTCCTGCCTCACCTGTCTTTCCGAAGCGGGACCCCCGGCAGCAGTGCTGGCATTCCACACACATTCCCTGCCCTGGGAGCTGCCAGCCCGGCGTTTCTGCCCCTCTGCCACAAGGGATGAGCTCCAGCCCCCCTAAACTCACACATTTGCAGGATTTTGCAGCAGGGCTGGTGAGTGGGTTTGAGTTCTCTGATACCTGAGCTCCTCAGTCGGGGACTGACTGCTGCTTACAGCCCTTATTAATGTGTTACTTAAGGGCTCAGTGGGTTCTAGAAAATCCCAAAATATGGGAGCCCAGGGGAGTGCTGAAGGTCTGCAGCTGCTCCCAGTGAAATCCTGAATTTACCAATCATCCCCCGGCACTCACCCAGAGGCTGCACAACACAAACTAAATGCAAAACCAGCTGCAGCCTCAGCCAAATGAATCCCAGAGCATTTACTGGTTTGCTGAGGTGTTCCTGACCCCTGGCCAGGGTATGGCTGCTGAATTTTGGGAATTGGGGTTTACACCAGGCAGCAGCTGAGCAAAACACTGATTTTTGCTTGATTAAAAGGTGGAGTTCAGTCAGAAGAATGAAAAGAGGAGGAAAGGGTGAAATCTTTAAATTTCACTGAGGTTTTCACCTCTCCAAAAGCAAAATGAAAGCTGCAGAGTAACTCAGGAATAAATCTTTCCTTCCTGCACTTGTGGCACCTGGGGACATGGGGCAGTGCTGGGGGATGGTTGGACTTGATGGCCCCGGAGGGTTTTCCCAGCCGAAAGGATTCTGGTATTTTCTGGCACATTGCTGATATTTTCCTGCGCTGTTGAGGACTCCAGAGCCAGCGGCCCCCTGCCACCAGCCCTGCTGGTGCCACCCCACGTCCCACCTGCTCTAGTTCCACCCCAAACCCGGCAGGGTGGGCTCAGGGCCCCTCTGCCATGGGACACAGAGGGGACCCTCTCCACGTGGCCAGCAGGGTAGCACAGCCCAGGTGACACTTGCACCCCAGTGCCCCCCTCCAGCATCTGTTCCCCTCACAAAGGCCCTTCACGGAGCCCCTGTCCCGCCCCAGCTCCCTCTCCTTCCCAGCAGATCTCCCTGCCCACCCACTCCAGCTCCAGCAGCCTCAGAGCGTTCTCAAAAGCAGATTTAAACAGATTTTAACATATTTTCCCCAAGGCTGGGCTCACTGATCTCAGAAGATTTGAGCCTCACCTGAAAAATCCCAGCAGTCAGACACACCTGGGTCTGCCCCAGCATCACGACGGAGGACACAGTCTCAAGCTGGGCCAAGGGAAATACAGGCTGGATATAAGGAAAATGTTTCTCATGGAAAGAATAATAAAGTACTGGAATGGCCTGCCCGGGGAGGCGGTGGAGTCGCCTGTCGCCCTGATTTTTCAGCCTTCTGTTTGTGTCTCACAGTTTCATAGTTCTTAGGTTGTTTCCCACACACGGGTGTTATAAATAGAAGCAATGTTTTCATTAGTTCAAGGTAGTTTACATTCTTTGTTTTAGAGCTATGGACAGCTGATGGACAGTTGTCTTGACCAGCGGGATGGGGAGAGGTGTCAGCCTTCTCCCCCAATCCCTGGCCTTTGTAGAGATACTATAAAAGTCAGATTTTTGTATTAAACAGTTCATGCCTTCTCACCAGACCAAGTGTGTGCGTGTGTGTGTGTGTGTGTCTAACAGCAACAGTCACCATCCCTGGATGTGTTTAAATAAAGCCTGGATGTGGCACTCGGGGCCGTGGTTTAGTTGAGGTGTCCGAGCTGGGTTGGACTCGATCTTGGAGGTCCCTTCCAGCCTCGTGATTCTGTGTGAAATTCTGTGTGAAATCATCCCCAGGGCTTTGCAGGCTGAGGGGAACCTCAGACCACACTGCTGGAAATGCCCCCGAGTGCCACCCGGGGCAGGATGGGACCCTCAGTGCTCAAACCACGCCCTAAAGCTCAGCTTTGGGTGGCCCATCCCTCTGCACCTCCAGCAGAGCTCCCGAGAGGACCAGAGCCGGGTTTAATTTGTTAGAGGTCATCAAGGCTTTGAGAATGAAGCTGAAAATCCGTTTAAAAATAAAAATTAAACCAATTCAGCCTCACCTTGCTGATAAACTCTGAGCCAAGCAAGAGCTGGAGTTAATCATTCTTTTAAAGGCAGATTTTTCTGCGCACACTTGGAATTATCTCTGCCATCCCCACACAAATCTCTGATAACGTTAATGAACTCCAGGATCTGCCTGTGGGATCTCTTGGCTGCATCAAAATACTCATGGTGGGGAAAACTCCTTGGAAGTGATAAAGGAGGAACCTTGTGGATATCTGAGTGCCACTACCAAAGTGTGAGATCAGTTTCCAGGAGAACATCAACACCGGTGCAGCCTGAGATGCAAGTCAGCTCTCATGGAATTGCTGAACTGGAAACTGCTGTAGTGGTTTAAGGAGAATTCCATAGAAAATGTGGGCCTGGAAAAATGGATGTTTCCCTGTAATTGGTGATTCCTAGAATTTTTAAGGTTGGAAAAGATCTGTGAGGTCAGCAAGTCCAACAGTCAATCCAGCTCCACTGTGGTCACCACTGCCCCGTGTCCTCAAGTGCCACATCCACAGTTTTTTAAACATTTCAGATGTTGGGGACCCCCTGTGCCGGTGCTGGGCAACACTTCCTGTGAAGAAATTCTTCCTAATCCCCAATATCATGGAATCATGGGATGCTTTGGGTGGGAATGGACCTTAAATCCCCCCCAGTGCCACCCCTGCCATGGGCAGGGACACCTCCCACTGTTCCAGGCTGCTCCAAGCCCAGTGTCCAGCCTGGCCTTGGGCACTGCCAGGGATCCAGGGGCAGCCACAGCTGCTCTGGGCACCCTGTGCCAGGGCCTGCCCACCCTCACAAGGAAGAATTTCTCCTCTGGTGCAACTTGAGGCCATCTGAGGTCAATTACGAGCATTTTCTCTTTCATTGGCCAACCTTTCAACAAATCTATCTCTGAAGAGTTCTGGCTTAAAGATGGAGTTCCAGAAAGACATAAGGTGATAAAAAAGCTTTCCACAAATCCAGGAAGGAAAAAATTATTCCTGAGTTACTCTGCAGCTTTCATTTTGCTTTTGGAGAGGTGAAAACCTCAGTGAAATTTAAAGATTTCACCCTTTCCTCCTCTTTTCATTCTTCTGACTGAACTCCACCTTTTAATCAAGCAAAAATCAGTGTTTTGCTCAGCTGCTGCCTGGTGTAAACCCCAATTCCCAAAATTCAGCAGCCATACCCTGGCCAGAGGTCAGGGACACCTCAGGACTTTGTCCTGCCAACTTCACTTTCTACAAACAATCCCACGCTCCGCAAACCTCTGCAGGAAACTCCCCGGGGCTCCTCGGGGCAGTGCCACGTGTGCCACCACTCCAGGAATTCACCAGGAAAAATTATCCTGACCTTTCCTGGACTGCAATAGTTTCTCAGCCTCCCCTTCTTCCTGCTGGGTTTTTAATTCAGCTCTAACCTTGTATTTTTTATTCTTTTTTACAGTCTGCTTGCCCAAATTAGATGCAGCGTGCTAAGATTAACTACGTCAGAGCCACCTAATGAGATGCAAATCCTGCCAGCACTCTTCTATTAATATCTCCCAGGATATTTCCTGGGGGGGCTGGGATCTGCTGGGATCTGGAATTCCCAGGTGCTCTCATCACCCTGCTGAGGTGAGTTCCAGCCAGACTGGACCACCTGGAGCAAGGTAGGAAACTTCTGCTCCTGCAGGAGATACAAAATTAGGGCGGGAAGTGTTCTCCTGGATAATTTAATCCAGCAGGAATCCCAGGGCTTGGAAAAGCACTCTCAGACTGATCCAAGCTGTGCCCGATGCCCACCCTGACCCCAGGGCCCTGAGTGCCACACTCAGGAATTCCTTGGACACCTCCAGGGATGGGGATCTACCCTTCCAATGCCCTATTGCAGAAAGTCTGCAGGGGAGTCACCACCTCTGTATTTTTCCTTATTTTCGGGGAAAAAGTTGCTTTTTCTCTGCTCAAATCTTCTGAATTTGTACTCAATAAAAAAGAAGGTCTGGTTAATTCCTAAATTATTCTACCAAGTCACTTACATAATCTACTCATGCAATATCTATATCCTGTATTTCTGATATTTTTAGGATAAACTTGTTATAAGAATTTGATAAAACATGAAAATGTGTTGGAGCAAATATTGTATGACTCTTCCCAGTAAAATGGGGAAAATACCACTTTTTTTTTGCCTCATAAAACATCAAGTGTCTGTAGCTGCCCCCACCAAGAGCTGTTCTTGAAAAACCTCCAGGGAGTGACAACACAGCCCTTGGGGACACCCTTTCCCTGTCCATGGGCCCAATCCTCCTTCCAAAAGCTGAGTTCATGGCCAGAATGGGGTCCAAGAAGGGAAATTAAATCCCACATTTTCCCCATGGAGTGAAGAACCTGCCTCAAGCACAGCGCCTTCCCCGGGATGTAAATCTGCCACTTTTTGGGGCAGTGCCTCCCCTGCAGGAACTGCCAGATGTTTCCTGTCCGTGCCTGGAATGCTGAGCCATCTGCTCCTCTGGGATGCAGGCAAGCATCCAGAGGAAGTCATCGGGAAGGGATTAAGAACACGGAAAGAGCTGTAGCACCGTGTAACAGCGTGTCCCAGAGAGCGACCCGCGCTTCTGTGGCCTGGAGGCCTCTGCTAAGAAAGTGCCTTGGGCTGCAATGTGTGACCAAGAGACAACAACTTGCAGCAGCATCTAGAACCAAACTTGTTGCGCAGAAAGAACTGCTACCAGCACAGGCAGGAATTTAGTTGCTGGGTAAAAACTATTAGGATAAGATGGATATTGTGAAAATTCAGTAAAGCAAGACTCAGGTATTGTGAGAAATCAATAAAGCAGAAAGCTATGAGGGGCTTGAATCCAGCAAAACCGGGTTCCTAATTTTTGGCAAGAACAAAGTGACCTGAAAAATAGCCGAACCTCTACTGCTCCTGCCCAGAAGTGAAGGTCAACCTGCAGACACATGAGGAAAACGTCGGCCTTCCTCCCAAGATCCCAACTCAAAACCACCAGGAGGGATGGCCGCTCATTAGAATATGAAGTGGGAGAAGGTGGGGAATGGGCACATGGGGAGGTGTGGGTTTGTGGGATCGAGGTGTATTTAAATTGGGAGGTGTGGGTTTGTGGGATCAAGGTGTATTTAAATCGGGAGGTGTGGGTTTGTGGGATCGAGGTGTATTTAAATCGGGAGGTGTGGGTTTGTGGGATCGAGGGGTATTTAAACCTGGAACCTGTCTCGACCAGGCACACATGTATGATGGAAAATCCCCCGTGTGTCCCAGCTGGAATAAAACATACCTGCTGCACAATTTCTGATTGTGAAGTCCTTATTCCACAACTCACTGGGGCTTTGCTGAGCAATGTGGAGAACACCTCCAGCAGTAGCTGTGCCTCCCAGGAAAAGCACGGGTCTTTGCCATTTTCCTTCCGGATGGGCAGGCTCCAGAGCCCCTCTGATATGTTAAACCTCTCCCTCTCTGCCTTGCCCTCCTCTGCCTCCTCTCCCAGCCTCCAGCCCACCACCCACTTCTGAGTTCATAAAGTTTTCCCTGAGGATAACTGGACTATTAATTTCCCTTGTCCTTTCTCGTCTCCCCTGCCCTAAAATGGGAGGTTATTTCTCTTGATACTCTTCCTGAATCAATAATTTTATTCAGCCCATCTGCTCTGACTTCAGCCTGTGCTGCTTTCATTTGCAACTATTTGTTAAAGCACCAGAAATATAATTATTCCAGAAATGCCACAGGTGGAGGAGATGCTTAACATAAAGAAAGTCAAAATTAATCAAGGCAGTGTTTGAATCGTTTAAAATCAAAGCTTCCCTTGTTCAGCTGGAAAAAAGGCGCAGGGAAGGGGACAGGCAAGGTGAAGTGGAGGTGGCACAGACGGTGGCACAGAGGGGCTCAGCCCCAGGTGAGTGGGGTGGCAGAGGGCAGGGGAGGTCTCCAAGGCAGGTTTGAGCAAGAACAGCTTCCAGTGAACTCCCCCAAAGTGTAGTGGCAATAGCTGTGGGTGGAGGCACCAATATTTAGGGGAAAAAGCCCCAAATGTCTGGCAGTGGCCCCCCAGGGGCAGAGAGAGCCCCTCACATCCCCAGGGTTAGAACTGAGCCTTCCTCTCCGAGATGCTCAACCACCAGCACCGTTCATTCCAGGTGTGATTGTCTCTCAGGTCACGGGAATTTTCCGTGGCCACGGGGCTGGCACCTTATTGAAACCTCCCGGGGTGGCTCCTGATGGTTCTGATGCTCCCAGAGCAGAAATGAACATCCCAGTGGTGGAGCAGAGCTCCTGGCCATCCACCAGTGAGGGGAACTGGGGCTGCTCGGGGACCTTTGGGGCTGCTCAGGGACCTCTGGGGCCACACAGGGACCTCTGGGGCCATACAGGGATCTTTGAGTCATTACAGAGACCTTTGGGACCATACAGAGACCTTTGGGGCCACACAGGGACCTTTGGGGCTCCACAGGGACCTCTGGGGCTCCTTCCTCTCCTCCCCCTGCCCCAAACACCTTTCCCAAGCTCTGGCCCTTCCCAAAGCTGCTGCTCCACGTTTCCACGCTCACGCCTGTGGCAGCAGCTGAAAACCCAGCTGTGGAGGGGAGCTAAACCCGGGAAAACCCTTCAGAATTCCCACTGGCAGCCCAGAGCAGCAGCAGTTTGTGCCCCACTCCTCCCGAGCTCTGGCAGCTCCTGCAGGGATCTGGATTCTCTGGGATGCAGATGTTATTTTTACAGACACACTCCTGGCATCGCAGCAAGCATCGTCTGGAGCCCGGCTGAGCCCCGCCGTGGTTCTCTCTTTTCACCCGCGTTCCTTTGCTCTTCCCCTGAGCTGACCTGGGATCTCTGCCCCTGAGTTAAACAGCTGGCCTGGGATCAGATCCTGTTCCTCCTTCAGCACGCACATCCTTTGGAGCAGAGGTCTCATTCTGCTGGGGAGAAAACTTTACATTCCCTAGGAAACGCGCTTTTAAATTTGGTGTTTGAGGATACCTGCCTGAATATGTCGGAGGAAGGGATAGAGGCACCCTCATCATCCGCCACGTGGATCAGGAAAGGGAGGATCCTGAAGCAGAGAGAGGAGTGACCCGGGAAAGTGCCCGAGGGCAGGGCTGGATGGGCGACTGGGAATTGGGAATTCCTGGCTGGGCTGGGATTCTCAGAGCAGCTGTGGCTGCCCCTGGATCCCTGGCAGTGCCCAAGGCCAGGCTGGACATTGGGGCTTGGAGCAGCCTGGGACAGTGGGAGGTGTTCCTGCCATGGCAGGGGTGGGAATGGGGGGGATTTGAGGTCCCTTTATCCCAAACCATTCCAGGTTTCTCTGGAAGATCTCAGCACCACCTCTGTGCTCTGTGAACACCAGCACAGCTGGGAGGTCTTTGACTGTAGCTCTGAATTTATGCTTCACAGGTTTTGGTTTTTGGAAATTCTTTTCCTAGGTGATTTTCTGTGAACAAGAGCAATATTTTTTTTAACTGTACTTACGTTGTTTTATTCTTTTCTTATAGGAGGGACTTCTTCATCTCCCTCTCGTTTAACCAATGTGATTAAAGAAGTTTACCTTTGTTTCACCAATCAGATTGGTCTGTGTACAATAGCATAAAAGAGAGACCATCTCAAAATAAAGAATTAGATTTTCTAGCCTTCTAAAAAAGTGACTCTATATCGTTCTTAGTAACAACATTTGGCCACTCCAGAGAATAGGGAAACTCCAGGCTGGTATCAGAGAGCGCTGGAATTTTGCAGCTCCCCTTGGGATCAGCTTCCCAAATTTACTGCCATCCTAACCTTCCTCAAGTATTCCTCAGCAGCTTTTTTTTTTTTTTTTTTTCCCCAGGGATGGCTGCAGCTACCCCAAACACGCATTCAGCAGCATTTAGCAGCATTTAGCATCATTGTGCTGCTCTCTACAAGAGCCTCAATCATGAGTGAAGTCCAAGAAGAAAGGAAAACTGCAGCTTAATTCCAGCCGAGCACAGCGGCCAGGCTCCTGTGTGATTAAATCCCTGGATTCCGGCGTTGAACTGGACTCTGTGCAAAAGGAAAAGTCCCATTTTAATAATGCCGGGGATATTCTGGAGCTCCGGGCTTGGTGTTTGCAGGGGAAGGGCTGGGTGCGCCGGGAGGGTTTCAGTTCAGCAGCTCCTTCTCCCCTGATGGATTCCCATCGATATTCCTGTCCCACTGCCCTGTGCCCATGGAAATGCCCAATATCCAGGAGCAGCAGGAGGCTGGCAGCATTCCTGGAGTTTATCCCTGGCATTGACCCAGCCCCAGGAGGATCCATGAGCAGCATCCCGGTGCCGGAGGGGATTCCTGGTCACTCAGAGGTGACCTCATCACTCCCTACAACTTCCTGAAAGGTGTTTGTAGCCAGGTGGGGTCGGTCTCTTTCTCCAGGCAGCACTGGCAGAATGAGAGGTCACACTCTCAAGTTTCACCAAGGGAAATTTAGGTTGGATACCAGGAAAAAGTTTTTCATGGAAAGGGTGATAAAGTACTGGAATGGCCTGCCCGGGGAGGCGGTGGAGTCACCATCCCTGGCTGTGTTTAAATAAAGCCTGGATGTGGCACTTGGTGCCATGGTTTAGTTGAGTGTTGGGGCTGGGTTGGACTCGACGATCTTGGAGGTCTCTTCCAACCTGGTGATTCTGTGATCCTGTGAATTCAGCACTCCAGGATGGAGGGATGATCCTGATCGGTGCACTCTCCACCTTTGGATCAACCCCTGCCTGCCTGCAGCTCATTTTATCACCAAATTCTGGAATTGCCAGAGCAGCTGTGGCTGCCCCTGGATCCCTGGCAGTGCCCAAGGCCAGGTTGGACACTGGGCTTGGAGCAGCCTGGGACAGTGGGAGGTGTCCCTGCCATGGCAGGGGTGGGCTGGGATGAGCTTTAGGGTCCCTCCCACCCAAACCATCCCGGGATTCTGTGTTTACCAAAACGAGCCGGGTTTGAACTCTCAGCAGCCGCACTTTGCTGCCCTCCCCTTCTCTCCCCTGCGTGTTTGGAGCTGCTTCCCCTCTCCGGAGCCGTTTCCATGGTTTTCCAACAGTTCGCAGCTCTCACATCAGAAAGTTGATGCTTTGCTATGCTGAGCGTGATGTTCTGGAGATCCAGGGTTTGCAGGGGATCCAACCCCCTTCTGTTTCCTCTCTCTGCTCTTTGCCTTCCCACTCCTCATTTCAGTGCTGGTCATTTTTCCCACTGGATTTAACCCCATCCCAAAGAAGCGGGCAGCGGTTCTGGGAGAGGGTAAAAAGGGATAAGAAGGGATTTAAATGTTGTTGGGGTTTTTTTGGTCGTGGTTTTTTTTTTTTTTTTTAGCAATTCCCATTTGCAGAGCGCCTGGCACTCCCAAATTCCACTCAGAATTCCTGCAGGAATTAACTCCACCACTGATGCTCCCAGATCTGCTCCCGCTGCGGTTGGGGCAGGGAAGGAGGAGCCTCGGGAGGGTCTCAGGATGGGGAGGGATTGGGAAGGTTCAGCGAAGCTGGGGCGGGAGGGATGGGACAAGTGGGGAATTCCCAGCGCCAGCAGGATCCGAGCATTCCCCAGGGAAAGCAGCCCCCGGCACCGTCTGATTCCAAATGCTAAATGGAGATAAAAATCTGTCCATAGATAATAAATGGATATAAAATAATGGGTACCACAGACAACGATACCGTGTGAATGCATTGAAAATATACAAAATATTCCGTCTGCAAAAATAAACATAAATGGTGTCTATCAATAATATANTGTATTCTTTCCACTGAGAAAAGTCCATTTTAAAAATTGAAATTGAAGTTGAATTTTATGAAAATACATAAAATATTCTCCCTTTGAAACCTCCAACAGGACTTCTCTGCCCCATTCCTGGAGCACTGGGATTTCAATGCCCCATTCCTGGAGCACTGGGATGAGCACGGGACTGGCATTTTATGGAATTGATTTGGGCTTGAAACACTTTGACAACTTCATTGGTAAAAAAATAAAAATAAAATATTGTGAGCAGAGGGAAACAAGCTGAGGCTGCCAATTTTAAAATTGCTGCTGTTGTTTTGTTTTGGGTTTTTTTTTTGNAGGGATAAGAAGGGATTTAAATGTTGTTGGGGTTTTTTTGGTCGTGGTTTTTTTTTTTTTTTTTAGCAATTCCCATTTGCAGAGCGCCTGGCACTCCCAAATTCCACTCAGAATTCCTGCAGGAATTAACTTCACCACTGATGCTCCCAGATCTGCTCCCGCTGCGGTTGGGGCAGGGAAGGAGGAGCCTCGGGAGGGTCTCAGGATGGGGAGGGATTGGGAAGGTTCAGCGAAGCTGGGGCGGGAGGGATGGGACAAGTGGGGAATTCCCAGCGCCAGCAGGATCCGAGCATTCCCCAGGGAAAGCAGCCCCCGGCACCGTCTGATTCCAAATGCTAAATGGAGATAAAAATCTGTCCATAGATAATAAATGGATATAAAATAATGGGTACCACAGACAACGATACCGTGTGAATGCATTGAAAATATACAAAATATTCCGTCTGCAAAAATAAACATAAATGGTGTCTATCAATAATATATTCCATGCTTTATATTACATTTCTTACATTAATATTGCATCTATAATACAAATCTATACATTCCTTTTTCTTGCTGTGCATACTCTAACACGGTGCTTTTATACACACACATATTTCTTTTTACCAAGAAGCAGAAATGTAGTTCTATTATTTCTCATAGAAATATATTTTTATTGCCTCATATTTCTCTATAAATCCACTTTATACAGAAATATAAAAATATGTGATGGATAATCCCGACAATAATGCAAAGCCATTATTCACATATTGCCCTATATTTATATACAATGTGTGGTTTATATGGGATATAAAACTGATAGACACTATAAATATAATTATATTTATATAAAGATTAATGCAGATTCAGTTTGAGGTTANCACAATTTCGGCATTCCATGGGAATTTCAGGAATGACAACTTTACTGTCAGTACAATCGCAGGGAGAAATGCATTTGATCTCTTTCTAATCTGGAGGTGAATTCTCCATCCATGGCTAATCCATCCATGCCCAGATCAATATCCATGCATTTCCAATATCCAATATCCATACCTCACCTACAGATCAATCAGACCCAGGTAAGGTTATTCAGATAGGGACCATATCTTACCCATAGCTACAGAATCATTTCCTGTATATTCTGTACCCTAATAATGCTGGGGATGGATGGTCTCCTCACCCAGAGGGACCTCAGAGCATCCCAAATCCCAGTAAACACCAGGATCTGGCTGTGCCCCATTGCAATAACCCCAGGTGATGAAGGTGCAGAGTGCAACTTTTCTTTTATATATATAAAATATAGAAAACATACATATTTTCTTTTTATATTTTCTTTTCTTGTCTTTCCATGCTCCGTTGTGCCCCTGTGTCTGATTTCACTGCCTCCATCCCTGCTTGCCGAGCTGGGAAAACCCAGGGATCTTTTTGGACACAACCAGGATTAATAATACATTAAGAAACACGGCGAGAAACAAAAAAATGGGATAAAGGAAATCCTATTTTAAGACCTGCAGTGGAACAACGGTGCAGGTACAATCTTTCCCAAGCCTTTAAGCCTGGCAAATGCTCCTCCTGCCCCCCTGTGCTCCTTCCCTGCTTTCTCCAAACAAGCAGAATTTTGCTTTGCTTATTTTCCCCTCCTTTCTTTTTCCAGAGGAAAACCCAGGCATCTTTACGTCAACATCGGTGAGTTTTGAAGGGAGACTCAGAAGAAACTCCCGAGCAGCTCAGCAGCAGTAACTGCGATTCCTGGGCCTTCTGAAAGGGCAGAGACTGGAAAACGAACACCCAGCAAGCAATAATGACAGAAATTATCAGAGGGAAATCCTGAGGGTGCAGCTTGCTCCTCCAGGCAGTCAGGGGGTGGGTCTGGATGGGAAAAATCACAGAATCCTGGGATGGTTTGGGTGAAAGGGACCTGAAATCCCCCCCAGTGCCACCCCTGCCATGGACAGGGACACCTCCCACTGTCCCAGGCTGCTCCAAGCCCAATGTCCAGCCTGGCCTTGGACACTCACCAGCGTGATTTGGGATGACCTGGGGTGGTTTTAGAGCCATTTATCCCCCAGCTGCTCAGGCTATGCTCAGGGAGGTCGGGGTTGCTCAGCTGGAGGTCACAGCTCTGCCACAGCCACTTTGGTGTCACCCTGCCCAGCCCTGGCCCCTCGGGGATTCTTTAGCCGGGCTCTCGCCGTAATTTGCATTTTAAACACGACAGGGAGCGGGATCCCTGCCCCCTTTCACCCATCACCAAAGAACTCCCAGGGCTGCATCTCCAACTCTTACTGGAGCCGCCTGCCATTACCTAACAGCTTTTTCAGCATAATTACTGTTCCTTTAGCAGCTTGTTCCCCAGCAGAGAGGCACGATCAGAAAACAAGGTAACGCCTCCCCAAGGAAATAATTTCTCGGGGAGTTCAAAGAAGGTGTTTCTGGGGAGGATGAAAATATCCACCAACCCCCAAAAATTCAGATTGAAGCAACATCTTACAAAAGCTCCCGGTAATTAGCTCTGATTTCTGCAGTTCCCCATTGATGCTGAAGTTTAGGATGGGGTTGGATGGGATAGGTTTGGGTTGGAAGGGACCTTAAAGATCATCCAGTTCCAACCTGTCCATCGTGGCCACCAAGTCTGGTTTAACAGCTGCCCATGAACAGAAGACACCTGCCTCCTCCCCTCTGGAGTTAGAAGAGATAAATAAAACACCTCCCCAGCCATTTCAACAGATGGTAAATAGAACGCACACTTCTGGTTATATCTTGCATTGTAACCTAAGACAACCCCAGCGATGGCAGCTCTGCAGGACAAGTGTATCGTGCACAGACAAACCCCGTGTCTGTACTTGATCTNGGACTTCGCTGCCCCATTCCTGGAGCACTGGGATTTCAATGCCCCATTCCTGGAGCACTGGGATGAGCACGGGACTGGCATTTTATGGAATTGATTTGGGCTTGAAACACTTTGACAACTTCATTGGTAAAAAAATAAAAATAAAATATTGTGAGCAGAGGGAAACAAGCTGAGGCTGCCAATTTTAAAATTGCTGCTGTTGTTTTGTTTTGGGTTTTTTTTTTG
>WBMY01016086.1:74274-128026 GCA_013397315.1 Donacobius atricapilla
AAAAAAAAAAGGAAAAACAGAGTCAGGGGTGGTTTGGGTTAGAAGAGACCTTAAATCCCATCCCACTCCTGCCGTGGCAGGGACACCTCCCACTGTCCCAGGCTGCTCCAACCCCAGTGTCCAGCCTGGCCTTGGGCACTGCCAGGGATCCAGGGGCAGCCGCAGTGTGGGAAGGGGTTTCCCTATAAATCACCCTTTCATCTGGTTAATACATTATTTCATCAATTTATTATTTCCTTTCTTGCAAGCCAACCTCAAATTTACAGCAAAGTCAGCCTCCTAAAGGACTTCTACTCTCTGGTTGTGCCGTGCCTTCATCAGCTTCACTGACGCAGGGTGGGGGGGAATGCGGGGAAAAATAAAAGACAACACTTCCTGCGGGTTTGAGGGCTGCTTTTAAATAGAAATCAGGGGAAAAAACAAAAAATAAGCTTCTTTCTGTGTTTTATTCCTACCTAACCTTCTCAGGTACCAGCAGATAAGCCCAGCAGCAGGTTTGGATCCAGCTCTGGGAGACGCTGGAGATGAACAAACCCAGCTCTCCAAAACACAGCACAAAAATGCCAGGAAGCCACCAGAGCTGAGCCCGGGAAGCTCCCTGGCTAATGAGGCTCCATTGATTAATCTCATTAAATATTTCATTAGGGCAGTAATGGGAAATTAGCAGGTCCTTACAGCAATTCCACCTCCGGCAGAACACAGCCAAAAGGGCAGATGCCCACAGAGCCAGGCTGGGATGAGACTGATCCCATTTATTTATGGGATACCGGCTGGGATGCCGACCAGGAGAGCTGGAATAAATGGAAGCAGGAGAAAATTAATCATTTTCTGATCCATTCCTTTTTCTGAATAAACACCCTTTATGTCACCAAAAAATCCACGTGGAAAGAAAATATGGAATTTGGGAGCAGAGCTCTGGAATCCTTAAATCCTGGGAGGAGACTGAGGGAAAGACAAAGCAGAGGAGGGCAGCAAGAGGCAGAGCTTCCACACTGGATTTTGGAAGGATTAAGGCAGTGTAAAATGTGGCAGACTGCTGATGTGGCAGATTGAGGCCCCCACACCACCAGTCTCCCCATTTTTGGTTGGAGCAATAATATGAGTACATTTTATTCCTAACATAGAGTTCACTGGAATTAAGTCTGCTGCAGATTCCTTGTTCCCACAGTGCTTTGAATGTTAATCAAAATGGGAACCAACACGAACATAAAATGGGATAAATAGATTTAAAGCTGAGTTGTTCAATATTCAATAACAATTCTCAGCATCACACAGAATCCCAGGATCACTGAGGTTGGAAAAGCCCTCCAGGATCACGGAGTCCCAGCTGTGACCAGTCCCCACCTTGTCCCCAGCCCAGAGCTCTGAGTGCCTGTCCTAGACCGGGACAGTGCCACCTCCAGCAATTCCTGGGACACCTCCAGGGATGGGCACTGCAAACCTCCCTGGGCAGCCCCTCCAGTGCTTAATTCCACCCTAAAATTGGGTGAGATGAGAAGGTTGGAGCAAAAGGGAATTTCAGTGACTCTGGCTTCCACCTGGAAAGGTGAGAACGAGCTGCCCATTGGGAAAGGTCAGCCCAGGGATGCCCAGGGATGCCCAGGGACCCGGTGCCAGCAGCCAGGCAGCTCTGCAAGGCTGGGACCAGAGGGATTTGTGATCCCTCGAGTCCCTCAGCACCACCCACCAGAGAATCGGCCCTGATTGAAAAGAACAATAGCTTTAAACTGAATGAGGGCAGAGATGGATGGGAGATTGGGAATTGGGAATTCCTGGCTGGGCTGGAATTCCCCGAGCAGCTGTGGCTGCCCCTGGATCCCTGGCAGTGCCCAAGGCCAGGCTGGACATTGGGGCTTGGAGCAGCCTGGGACAGTGGGAGGTGTCCCTGCCATGGCTGGGGTGGGATTTCAGGTCCCTTTAATCCAACCCATTCCAGGTTTTTCTCTGATTCCTGCAGACCCAGGAGAGGCACAAAGCTCAGCATCCCTGAAGTGGTGCAGGGGCTGCCACCACAAATTCACTGACAGGACAGGGAGCACTCTGTCCCTACAGCCAGCGGAATACACCCCTGCCTCCAAAACAGCCGCGGGGGGAAGAAAACCCCTCCCTTCAAAAGAGGCAGGGAAATAAACCTCCCCCTGAAACAGCCAGGGAATTACAACACCTCCCTCTAACATACAGCCAGGGAAGGAAAACCCCTCCCTTCAAAACAGGGAATAAAATTCCCTCTGAAACATCCAGGGGAGTTTAACCATCTCCCTCTGACACAGCCAGGGAATGAAACCACCTCACTCCAATGCAGCCAGGGGAAGAACCCCTCTCCTTCAGAACAGCGAGGGAAATAAAACTCCCTCTGAAACATCCAGGGGAGTTAAACCATCTCCCTCTGAGACAGCCAGAGAAATGAAACCCCTCCCTTCAAAACAGCCAGAGAACGAAACCATCCACCTCTGAGACAGCCAGGGAATGACACCTCTCCCCCTGACACAGCCAGGGGAGCTGAACCCCTCCCTCTCAGCTCCCCAGCACTTTGCCAAGGCCCATGGCCGTCCCCTGTGTCTCTGGTGCCTCTGCTGTGAGTCCAGCAGGCACGGGCAGCCCCAAGGGCTTGCAGCCTGCTCCCAGCCCTGCTCCCCGGGGCATTCCCCAGTGTCCTGCCTGCCCTGCTGGGAGCCCCTGAGGGAGGCTGCGGGCACAGCGCCAAGGCAGCCTGAAGTGAGAGCCCTCCTTCCTCTGCCTGGGTGCTCAGCTGGCCGGGAAAGGTCAGTTGGAGATAAGAGGTGGCCAATAATGCACAGCTCTCGCCTGGTACTTATTATTTCACCGAGAGAGTTCAAATTGCTTTGCAAAGTTGACCAAACATTATTTCTTAACCTCTCCATGCGCTAGAGAGCCCATTTTCCTCACGTAAGTTCCTGGAGATGATTTGAGCCCGGTGATTAAGGGAGCTGTCTCATGAAGAAAGCACTTCAGTGTCACTGAGGCCTGGAGAATCAGACAGGAGTTTGGACTGGAAGAGGTAAGCAGTGAAAATCATCGCTGTTCTCTTGGGGATGGCAGAAAGCAGAGCTTCGGACACACCTGGAGGTCCAAAGCCGGAGCTAGTGCAGGAGGGAAGAGCTCAGGCTGTGACCCTGCCGCACCAGGTCCCACTGGGAGCACCAAAGGCAGGCAGTGCCACAAGGAAAATGAGGATATTGGGGGCAGAGTGGCTCTTCTGGACTTTTCCAAGCACAAGGACGCAGACCCAGCAGATTCCTTGAGAGATGGGTGTCAGTAACCTGCTCTGATCATCCCTCACTGCCAGAAAGCTCTGGCTCAGGCCCCAGCGTGGTGGCACCAGCTGTGAGCAGACACAGGGTGATGCCTTCACTTTCAGCTTCCATGTTTCCCAGATTCCGCCCTGCATTGGTCCATAACTCTGAACTTCATGTACAGTGTTAGCCAGTTCTCCCCACAGCTCAGTCAGACAAAAGGATCCTTTTCCAGCCCCAGAACCAAGGACACCGCTGCAGCCTCAGGCCCAAAAAGTGCAAACAACACGGAATTGAGGAGAGCAAACTGGGAGGATGGGGCTTCATCACCTGAAGTGTAATTGGACAATTAATCCCAATATGGAAATGGACCAAAACTTGTAAAAGTGTGAAAACTCGTGACTCCTGGTCCATCTTGTGTGTAGCCCTGGCCAGGCTCTTGTCCTGCCCAAGGTGTATCCTTAAAGGCCTTTTAATAAATACCCACTTTATTCCTTTCACACTGTTCCAGGGAGTCGCTCAAGGCATCAGGAGAGAGGAGCTCAAAGGGCACCAGGAGGAGGAGGACAGCACAGAAATGTTCATGTTGTCGGTCTGCTGGGGGAGGCCATGGGAGCAGGGAGCAGGGAGGGGAGCTCAGGGCTGCCGAAGATGCACCTGGAGCTCCCGAGGGCACAGAGGGAAGGAGAACAGAGGTCATTGAAGGATTCAATTTCCACATCTATCCCTGCAGCAAGCCACATCCATGTGCATGACAGTCCCTGGAGCCAGGCTGGCACAGAGCTGTCCCCTTTGTCCTTCTGTCCCTCTGTCACCTCTGTCCCCTCTGTCCCTCACACCCCTCACTCAGGGCAGGCACAACTCACCCTTGCGCTGCCCTCAGCACCCTGCTCCTGCCACAGGCTGGGGTGGCACCACAGCACCTCCTGTCACTGTCCCCTGGCCTTCCACGCCTGATAAATCACAGCAGCAAAACTCAGATGATGCCATCGAGTGGGTCATGTCCCCAAACCAGCACTGCACCAAACTTGCCGTGGCAGGGACACCTCCCACTGTCCCAGGCTGCTCCAAGCCCAGTGTCCAGCCTGGCCTTGGGCACTGCCAGGGATCCAGGGGCAGCCACAGCTGCTCTGGCAATTCCAGCCCAGCCAGCAATTCCTACCCATTATCCAATTTAAACCCGCTTTCTGTTAATTTGAAGCCATTCCCTGTGTCCTGTCCCTCCATCCCTTGTCCCCAGTCCCTCTGCAGCTCTCCTGGAGCCCCTTCAGGCCCTGCAAGGGGCTCTGCTCTTTCAGAGCAGGTACTGCTGAAATAGAGCTGCAAAACATCCGGAGCTCAGCAGGATGAGCCGTGAGCTACCAAGTGCAATTATTCCAAGGCGAGCCAGGAAAGCTCTGTCTGCGCAGGAGGCAGTGCCAGGAGCAATTGCAGCACCTTTGTGAAGCAGTTCTGTTAACACACAGACAGCTCAGCCTTACAGACTGTGCAGTCTTTTCACCCGGCGCCCTGAACAGGAGAATAATCTGTCAGAGAAATTCCATTTTGCCATGCAGCAATGCAGACAGCCACTGGAATATGCTTAAATGCAGAGCAATCACTTTGAAGACTTAAATAAAGCTGACATTGCTGAGCAAAATACATTTTACACAGACCTTTATAACACTCGCAGCAGCCTGCAATTGCTTTGTTTCGCAGCCTGTTATACAAACAACAAGCAGAGTTTTTTTTTTTTCCCTTGGAAAATGCTGCTAGGATGTAATTTCTGGAGCTGCCCAAACCAAAGTGCCAGATTAAAGCAGAAAAATACAGAAATTCAAGTTCCCAGAGTACCATAAACAGGCCAATGTGTGAATGGAGTCATTCTCTCAGCACTGCTTGTTCCTGCTCCAAAGTTGTTGTGCTCAAGGGTTCTCCAGCCACGCCAATCTGCAGCTCTCCCATAAAATCAGCCTCCTCTTGAGGTCTGAGCACGCAGAGCTCCCTCCCAGCTTCCAGCAGCTCTGCCCAGGAGGCACTGCCAGCACCAGGCTGCAGCCGGTTCCTTCTCTGGGGCAGGCCAGAGCTGGGGGTCCCCAGGGGCTCAGGGACCCCTGTCCCATGGGAGGGCAGGGGACACTCGGGATAGGGAACTGAATTGCTAAAGGAATGATTTTCTGGAACAAAACGTCTTTTTTTTTTTTTTTTTTTTCCCAGCAAGTAGAGGCAGCAAAGCCCCAGCGAGGCTGCGTGGGGTGGGCACTGGGCCCATTTCCAGGGAATCATGGAATGGTTGGGGTTGGAAGAGACCTGAAATCCCCCCCAGTGCCACCCCTGCCATGGCAGGGACACCTCCCACTGTCCCAGGCTGCTCCAAGCCCAGTGTCCAACCTGGCCTTGGGCACTGCCAGGGATCCAGGGGCAGCCACAGCTGCTCTGGCAATTCCAGCCCAACCAGGAATTCCCAATTCCCAATCTCCCACCCATCCCTGCCCTCTGGCAGTGGGAGCCATTCCCTGTGTCCTGTCCCTCCATGCCTTGTCCCCAGTCCCTCTCTGGTTTCCAACTCCAGTCCCAGGGTTCCAGGAGATGCAATTTTAACCAGCCCAAATTGATGCTGACTAATTCACTGCCAGGCCCCCACTGGGTGTGAGCTGCTTCAGGAGAGGAGTCCCTGGGACATTCCCAAGCTGTCCTGAGGCCGCACTCTCCTCCAGCAGGAAAAGCTGCACTGGATTTGCCTCAGCACCAGTTTTGTGCTGCAAAAGCTTTGGATTTCACTGCCATGAAAACTGAGAAATAAAACAAGAAGAAACCCAACCACATCAGCTGCTGGAAAGGCTTTGGCATTCCTCATTCTCTGTCAATCTCCTTTATCCTGAATAATCCTTAGAGGGCTCCAGAGCCAGCCACACAAAAGCAACATATTCATAAATCATCAATTCATCAGCTGAGACGGGAGAGAAAAAAATAAATCCATCTATTTGTGAGTGTTCTTTAGATCAGGCTGAGCAGGGGCTGGGGATGTCACCAGTGCCAGCCTGGCTGTCACCTCCCTGCTGGGACACTGAGCCAGACACTGCCTGGGCTGGCTGAGGGTTAGCTGGACACACTCAGCCTGTCCCAGCCATGCAGCTCCTGCTCAAAGGGTGGGGGCACATCTCCTGTGAGGTGGGGAAATGTTCACCTGGAGAGGAGAAGCTCCAGAAGAGCTGGAGAGGGACTGGGGACAAAGGATGGAGGGACAGGACACAGGGAATGGCTTCAAATTAACAGAAAGGGGGTTTAAATTGGATTTTGAGCAGGAATTCCTGGCTGGGCTGGAATTCCCCGAGCAGCTGTGGCTGCCCCTGGATCCCTGGCAGTGCCCAAGGCCAGGCTGGACATTGGGGTTGGAGCAGCCCGGGACAGTGGGAGGTGTCCCTGCCATGGCAGGGGTGGCACTGGGTTGGATTTGAGTTCCCTTCCAAAAGAAACCATTCTGGAATTCCAGGATTTTTGTAATTCCTAGTTTTCCCCCTGCCTCCCACTGCTGCTGTGGGAATGGGGAGCAGGAGGAGGCTGGGGACCAGGCACCCAAAGGCACCTCAGAGTTCCAGGCAAGCCCAGGATCCTCCAGGACATTCCTTGTTTCGCTGTCAAAAGAGGCCAAACACAAAGAGACACAGCCCCCGGTTGTGAAAAGGGGAAATCACAGGTTGGAGTGGGATTTTAAAGGAATAAAACCCACGGTGATTGCATTTCCATGAGCGCTGCAGGCTAAAAGGGGAAGACAGGACCATTTATGGGTGCCTGGGACCATTTCCAGCTCTCAGTCCCTGTTTATCACAGCACACAGAATGGTTTGAGCCCTAAAACTCACCCAGTTCCTACCCCAATGCCAAGGACAGGAACACCTTTCCCTTGAGCAGGTTGCTCAGAGCTGCATTTATGTGATCCTACAATTCCCCTGGGGGGATCCCACAATGCCCTGGGGAATCCTACAACGCCCTGGGGAGATCCTACAATGCCCTGGCAGGATCCTACAACGCCCTGGGGGGATCCTACAACGTCCTGGGGGGATCCTACAACGTCCTGGGGGGATCCTACAATGCCCTGGCGGGATCCTACAACGCCCTGGGGGGATCCTACAATGCCCTGGCGGGATCCTACAATTCCCTGCGGGGATCCTACAATGCCCCGGGGGGCTCCTACAACACCCTGTTCTTCTTTCCAATGCCCCCACTCTGGTCTTGCCCCTTCAGAAGACACGAGCCCCCTGCCTCTTCCTTTATTCCCATATAAAATTCCAGGAGTTTCGTTAATCCCTGGGAAAAGCCGCCTCCCCCTGCTCTCCCAGATCCAGAGGGGCTGGAGCAGATGTCTCCTCAAGGATCCTCCAAAAGCAGCTGCCACACTCCCCGACATCTCTTGGGGAAAATTTGTCTTTCAGCAAGACATCCTCCCTCTTCTTGGGCACTGAGGAGGGCGGGAGGAGAGAGCTTTAGAGGAATCCTTCCTTTTCCAGAGCCACAGATTTGTTTTGCTCTCTGCACAGAAGAATCAGGTCTGCACTCCCAAACGAGCCTGCCAAAAGCTCGTTACACTAATTACGCTGCTCCTGACAGAGACTGGAGCCGGCTGCTCCCAGGAAAGCACAGCTCCATGCATTTTGCAGCAGTAATCTGTTCAGAGGTTTATTCCTCACCCCAGATAATGATTCCTGGAGCTGAGCATTAGCTGGGGTAGCCATGGTAATTCCAGAGCTTTCCCAAAACCTCCCACCCAGCCTGTCCCCGCTCCAGCCTCGGCCACACCTGGAAGAGGCTCCGTGGGTTTGGCTCCCGCTGGTGCTTCCCTGGTGAGCTCAGCACAGGAATCCTGCCTTTTCCCTGGCTCAGATATCCCCCTTTGCTCCCAGCAGGAGGAGACACAGCCCTCCCTTCCCCTGCCTCAGATTTTGGGAGGGTGGGAGGCACCTCCTGATGCCCCAGGGCACCTGAGAGGGAACTGCCGCATTCCGAGGGAAATCAGAAAATTTGCTCCAGCTGAGGTGAGACCCCCCCGTCCTGCTGAGCTGGGGCAGCTCCGGAACACCAGCAGAGGAACACTGGGAATGTGTTGGAGTCCAGAGGAATCCATGGAGATGCTCCAAAGTCTGGGACCAGGCTGGGAGAGCTGGGAATGTTCCCCTGGAGAGGAGAAGGCTCCAGGGAGAGCTCAGAGCCCCTGGCAGGGCCTGAAGGGGCTCCAGGAGAGCTGGATAGGGCCTGAGGACAAGGGATGGAGGGACAGGACACAGGGGATGGCTTCCCACTGCCAGAGGGCAGGGATGGATGGGAGATTGGGAATTGGGAATTCCTGGCTGGGCTGGAATTGCCAGAGCAGCTGTGGCTGCCCCTGGATCCCTGGCAGTGCCCAAGGCCAGGCTGGACACTGGGGCTGGAGCAGCCTGGGACAGTGGGAGGTGTCCCTGCCATGGCAGGGGTGGGATGGGATGGGATTTCAGGTCCCTTTAACCCAAACCATTTTGGGGTTCTGGGATGGAGAACACCCCAGGACAGATCCCACCACTGTGACCTCGGGGTGACATCCAGCCAGGCAGCGGCAGGAGGGCAGCCCTTCAACCTGTGGGGGACACACCGGGACAGTTCCAGCCCCACACCCCATCTGTGTCCCCTCCAGTCCCCCAAAACTGAGATCAGTCCAGCCCTACAGGCAGCGCAGAGCTTTCAGCACCACAATCCTCACTTTCCTCACTCCTTGGAAAGCACAACAATAATATTTTTAAGCCAGAGATCCCTTCCCAGGAGGGGAGAGGCAGGACAGCAGTGCCCACCTCACAGTCCCTCCCTGGGGGCAGTGACAAGGCAGCGCCACATTTGCCTGAATATTTCAAAGCAAAGCCATATCTGGGCACAGAACCCGCAGTGCCCAGCAGCCCTGGGCTCTGAGGAACAACAGCAGGGCTGAGTTTTCCACTCTTTTCCTTTCCATACCTCTGGATAAACCAGAGGTGTAACAGCCACAGAAGGGCATTTCAAAGCCTGTGTCTTGGGTTGTAATGCAGATTGGAACCAGGGGAGTGTGTTCTATTATCATCTGCTGAAACCAGCTGGGTCAGGGTTCTTTCTCCCTTCCAGGACCCACCCTCCCTCCAGGGGATCTCTGCTGCTCAGGGGCCATCCAGGCTCACGGCATGCCTGAGAACATTCCAGCATCCATGGGGAGAGGCTCCGCCCAGGGGGAGGAGCCCAGCATTCCCACCTGGATAAAAGCTGGGATCCAGAACCCCGGCACAGCCTGTGTGCCCTGCATTGCCAGAGGGAGACCGGAGCCATCCCAGCACCCCTGGGCCCTTCTGCAGGATCATCTCTGCTCCAACAGAGCCACGTCTGGCACTGCAGGAGGGCTGGGCTGGGCTGCTCCCAGCACCCTGACCAACGGGGTGCCAGCGCGTGCTCTGACTCTGTCAGGGTTTCCAGGGTGTTTTTTGTTTGGTTGCTTGTTTTGTATTACTACATTTGTTTTTATTTTAATATTCCTGGTACAGAACTGTTATTATATCCTATTCCCATATCTTTGCCTGAGAGCCCCTTATTTGCAAAATTATAATAATCTGAAGGGAGGGGGTTTACATTCTCCATTCCAAGGGAGGCTCCATCTTTCCCTGGCACACAGATGTCTTCCCAAACCAAGAGAGCCTGGCACAAGCCATGACAAACACTGTCATCACAGCCCAGCTTGCCACTGTCCCTGAGACATGAGGAGATGAAAAAGTTTCTTTCCTCCATTCTACCTGTGGCAATCGATTCTTTGGAAAAGAATAAGAGTTTCTAACTTGCAAACCAATTTACTGTGTTTTAATATCCATGAGGTGCCAGTGATTGGAAGCCTGCTGCTGCCAGGAAAGGGAACAGCAGTCGCAGCCCTCAGACAAGCCATTTATAACTGGCACACTTCAATTAAAAGAAATCAAATCAATATGGCAATAATTTCATTTGCAGCAGGTGGTGCTGCAGTTTTTCTCTCTGGGAAATGGGATGCACCTGTTCAGCGCAGAAAGAGCAGCAAAGGTCTCACCCACAACCTCTGGTCCTAGTTTTGCTCAGACCTCCAAGGGTTAACAACAGCCAAAAGCAGTGAAAGGAGAACGAGTAGAAGGTGGAGAATTTATAGAGATTTTTAACAGCCAAAATAAAAAATTAAAAACTAAACCAGCAGTGACATCACCTCTCAGTGCCACCCTGAGCCTGTGCCCTGCTCTCCTGCAGCATCTCCATCGCTGCTCTCCATGGGAAAAATCCCTCCTATCCCTCCTGGCAGGGTGAGAATTGACCTCTCAGCAGCAGCTGGGACCAGCCCGAGGCAGGACACAGGATGACCTCAGGAGCTGAGACCTCCCCTGCCTGGGGAGGGCCCCCAGCACCTCCTGTCCCTGCCCTGGTTTAGGTTCCAGTCCCTGCTCTGGTTTAGGTTTCTCCTGGTCCTGCCCTGGTTTAGGTTCCTCCTGTCCCTGCCCTGCTTTAGGCTCCTGTCCCTGCTCTGGATTAGGAGCCAGATCAGTTTTAACCTGGTTTGGGCACAGCCCTGCTTCTGACCCTTCACTGTCGCCAGCCCCAGCCAGGTCTGAGCAGGGCACCAAGCCCCCCTGAGGACAAGCAGAGCAGCTCATGGGCAGCATTCCCAAGGTTTGGGGTTTTTTCCTCTCCTTTTCACATTTGAAGGAAGCGGTTTGAGTACAACAGCCCAGCCTGGGCAGGATCAGAGGCTGGGACTTCACTGGGTCACACAGGAAAACAGACCGCAGCTCCTCCACTGCCTCATTCCACAGGGAAGGGGCTCCTTGCTCGCATCCAAAAGCCGGGAAAGAGGAGGGAAGACAGAGAAAATGCTACCACCAAGTGGAGGTGAACGTGCAGGTAACAGCAAGGGAAGGTGGAGCGACACCAACGTCTGAAAATCCCCACCGGTGCTCCCAGGAATTTATTCAGGAAGCAGGACACCGTTACATTTTCTGATTCTCTTCGCCAGGGAGAAATGGGGTTTCTTCCCTGTGCCTGCAGAAATCCCAGAGCTCCGTGCCAAGCCCCAGGACTGCACACAGAGGCTCACACAGGGTGGATGGATGGATTTAGGGACCCAGAGGATGCAGGAGCATTTGTCAGCCCCCAGGGATTTCCTTCAGTCGCTCTGCCAGATGCCAGCTCTCTGCTTCAGCGTTCTGGCTCCCGTGCCTGGACATTTCTGAGGCAAGGAGCATTCATTCCATGTTCTCTGGCAGGCAGGGAAGAGGTTTTCCCATGGCAGGAAGAGCCTGTGGCAGCAGGAATGCAGCACAGCCCCAGATCCTGCAGGAGCCTCCAAGCTCACGGTGAAAATTCCTAACCCGTGCTCACAGGATTGATTTGTTTTCCAAAACTTTCTTACAATTCAAGCATTCAGGTGTTTAATAACGGATTCTTCCAAATATTTTTTAGTCCCTAGACTGTCAAACACATTTGGAGTCACAGAAACCCGGGATGGGTCAGGCTGGAAGGGACCTCAGAGGGTCACTGGTGCCACTCCCTGCTCCAGCAGGGCCATCCCAGGGCACAGGGCTGTGTCCAGGTGGCCCTGGATTATCCCCATGGTGACATCTAAAAATAGCTTTGTTATTCCCCAGGTAAGAGACTGCAGGAACCTGGGCTGTGGGGGGGGACCAAAGGCGCACATTATTGTTTTCAACTCGCAGCTTTTCTTTCATCCCGAACATCTCCTGCAGTGCCAGAGATTTCTCCTGGCTGCAGTGTTGGGGAGCCCACCCCACCCTGGGTGGAAGGTCCTGGCAGCCCGAGAGCCGAGCAGGAGGAGTGGGGAAGGCAGAGAACCCCAAAATGGTTCAATAAAGCGGCAGCAATCCAAACAAAACCCGGGCAGCGGGGCAGATATTGCAAACCAGAGCTGCTTTCCAAGGCCTCAGCTCACACTTAGGCAGCGGAATTCCTGTTGAGGTGTTCCAGAACACTCCTGTTCTGCAGTGTTGATGGCTACCCAGAGAAGCACTTTTGGGCAGTTTTCCAAGCTGTTTTCTCAGATGTTCCTCTGGGAACAGAGGTCGGGAAGGCCGAGGTGTGATGAGTTTCTGTGTGAGGCCAGCGTGTTGTGAGCCCCACGAGGGTTCATCACACTCGGAGGGTTGCCAACAGCCTCCCAGAAACGGCTTAAGAATAATTAGCAAGATGGCCGATTTGAAAAAGCAAAAATGTTTTAATTAAAGAGAAAATAACAAACTATACGGAGCAAAAGGGTAAAAGCCGTGCGCAGTGCAGGGAGGTCCCTTGCACCTGCTAAGACACCCCAAAAAAACCCTGAGAGACTCTGGGCTCTCTCTTAAGTATTCAATGATCTAGGAGGGGGGTTTGGCATGCTGCCCAACAGAAAATATTCACATTCCTCGAGGGACAGCTCAAGGGTCCAACAGATGCTTTTATCCTGGCACTGGGCTAATTATGGTGAGAAGAGCACAGAAGTTTCTGGTTCTTCTTCCTTAAAAGTTCAGGGGTGAGGGTTAAACTCTTTTCCTAATATGGGATCGCCTGTTAAATCGTGGGGGTGCGCTGCAACAGAGGTGCAGCCCTTCAAACCCAGAGCTGAGAGGAGAAGCCACCAGAGGCTGCAGAGAGGAGGGATCTGATGGTGGCCAGGCTGGAACAACCCCAAAGCCGAGCCAGATGATGGCCATGGGGTGGAGGTGGTGCAGGGATGAGGGGCTCTTTGTGCCCAAACCCAAAAATGCTGGCTCAGACTTGGGCAGGAGGAGTTTGGGAGGGTGGGAGCTCCCCACAGGGCTCCTTCTGCAAAAGTCTCCGGATTTCTCTCTCCCTAAATAATTCTGACAAAATGTCTGTCACTATGGCAACCCGGGAAAACAAATTGGTTGGAGAGGTGTCTGATGTTCGTAGCGCATAGAAATTACGGTTGCCACGGCAACGCGATTTACAAACGAATGGGAATATTTAGGGAACAATTAGCGATGGAGACTCCGGCCTCAGGTGAGTCTCAAGTAGCTCCAGAGCCACAGCAGAGGCTCCTCACCTGCCCAGCCTCAGAGTCCTCGGGCACGGAGCTCCAGGCGCTTCCAGCTCAGGGGCCTGCCCGGAATGGGTGTCCCAGGAATTTGTCACGGGCTTCGGAGGAAAACACCACACAGGGCAGACCAGAGTGACAGCACGGCCAGCCCAGGTGACAGGACCTGTGGTGGCAGCTGTCCCCTGGGGCAGTGACACCCACAGGAACATTCCAGTTCTCCCAGTCTGGGGCTGGAGCAAACCCTGCTTTGCTCTTCAGCTCCAGCAGCAGAAACCCTCAGCTGGAGGGGCCAGGGGAGTGATGTGGAAGTTGTGTCCCAGCCCCTGGGGACAGGGGACAGTGGTGCAGAAGAGCCAGGGCCATGCTGCAGCACCTCCAGCCCTTGGAAGAGCAGTTGGAGTCACAAAATCATGGAATGGTTTGGGTTGGGGGGGACCCCAAATCCCCGCCCAGTGCCACCCCTGCCATGGCAGGGACACCTCCCACTGTCCCAGGCTGCTCCAACCCCAGTGTCCAGCCTGGCCTTGGGCACTGCCAGGGATCCAGGGGCAGCCACAGCTGCTCTGGGCACCCTGGGCTCCAGTCTGGAACCTTCCACGGAGGGAGGACAGAGCCCTCAGCACCAGGGACCAGCCAAACACCAATTCCATTTCTCCAGGCCCAACACTTCAGTCTTTCCCAAGAGTCTGGCTGTCACACGCCCCCTGTCACACCAGCAGGAGCTTTACAAGACGTGGCAAGAGGTCTCAGAGTAGAAATCCCTGTGGATAATCTCCTGGTTCGCCAGAGGATTCTGGAGCTGGGGTGAAAACTAAAGACCTGGGGAGTATAGAGCTTCCCTCAGAGTTTTCCGTCCCCTTTTCCCTGCACACACCTGGACACCAATCAGGAGAGATCCACCCCAAATTCTTCCATCGTTGCTGAGGGCTTCCCAGGCTTGGATGGATACGAAATTTCCCCCAGCTCCCCGTGCTGGACACCAGATCTGCTGGAAGTGGGGTTCTGTGTCCCTCCTGCTGCTGAGGGACACCCACGGCAAAGCCCCCTGGATCGGAGCCACAGATCCACCCCTGGAACCAAATCCCTCCCCGGGATCTGTCATCCGGCAGTGGGTGGGGAAAGCACAGCCCCAGGGAATTTTCCTTTCATGCCGCCTTTATCTCCTCCCAGCGAGGCAGGGCAGCCCAATCCCCCTTTCCCATTCCTGGAACAACAGCCTCTGGAAAACTTCGCCATCAGCAAACAGAGCAAACCCGGGGGTTGGTGTTGCTTTCAGCCACAGGAGCACGGACAGAATCCACAGCAAATGCACTCTGAAGCATCCCTGAACGCTGCCTCGGGAAGCGCTCTGGGATTCAGGAGTCTGAGGACTGGGGGGAGCTCACACAGTGCTGGGTCAGTGCTGCTGCCACCCCCAGACAGGACACGGTGACATGACATGGTCCTCACCCAGACACAGGGACTGATTTTGTAAAAAATACACCATTTTCTGACCCTCCGGGTTTTCAATGCCCCCAGTATTCCAGAGGTGCAATAATCAGAGCACCTTTCCCAGAGAGGCTTGGAGGTCCTGCCCCGAGCAGGGAACACACCAGGGCACCTTGCAAGGCTCTGCTCCAGCAAGAGGTTCCTGCTGGAAACAGGAATAACCACAACTCTTCAGCCTGAGACTGAAACAAATCAGAAAAACCAGAACTGTCACCTAAACTTTCAGGAGGGACATGGAGCAATGACAAGATGATCTCAGAGTCTTTTCCAGCCTAAATGATTCCATGATAAAAACCAGAGATCCCCATCCCTCCTCATTTATGAAATTGCTCTGGAAAGACCCGAGCCCCAGAGGATTCCGTGGATGCACAGCTCAGTCTTACCCCCTTACATCAGGCTAATTTACAAGTGAAAGCCTTTCTCAGACGATTGTCTCAGCCTTGCTCTCTACACACACCCAGTGCTACGCAGGAAAACTGGAAGCAATTTGGTCAGAGAACGCGAAATAAAATCAAATTAAATGTACATGACTAAGATCTAAGCCCCCGATAAGAAGTTTTTATGCCTCAGTAAGCAAACAGGGCTCTCCTTCACATTTCCAGGATCTCTGCATTTATAATCTCCTCTGTTATCATCTGCTTAGCTGTAAGAAATTTAGCAGAGAGCTTCAGGCTTGTGGAAGCCCAGAAAACATCCAGGTTTTATTGGGAGGAAAAGCAGAGAAGCTGATAATCCCTCTTTAATTTTCCTTTAATATCCCTAAGAAGTCCAAGTTCAGCTCCTCTTCCTTGGGCAGACCTTCCACCACACACAATTTTCCACTTGGAAGTTGTATTTCCTCCTCTTCAAGGATAATAAAACACTTCAGCATTCGAGTGTCACAGTTCTCGCTGACCCCAAGGAACCCTCTGGGAATGCTGGAATGGAGAAGAGCCATTCAGTCCTGGCACAGATGTTTTTTCAGTCCCACCATCAGAGTGGGGATGTAAAAATCCACAATCACACCTATCACAGCAACCACAGACATCCAGCAGCCCCTGGCTCCGATCTACCTCTCGCTGAATATCCATGACCATTGGAAAAGGGGTTTTTTTGCAGGAGCTTCCCAATTGTTATGCTGCAGATAAACACTTGAAAAGTGTGCTCTGCTATGTCCCAGATAAGTTATGTGGGGCTTGCTGCAGTGGTTGGACAAACTGATAAACTCCTCTGACAGATCAGCTGTGCCCACGTTGCATTTACAAACCTTTCCCAGAGTTTTTTCCCCGTTGGATCATTTGTTTTCCGAGTGGGATTCCTTGTTGCATGCAAAGCCCATTGCTGAGATGGCTCAGGGTGAATTTAAATATCACAGTGAGGCAAGGAGTGGATAAGAAACTCTGGCACACCCAGAAGTTGGCAAAGCTAGAGAGAGATCATGGATTATTCATCCAGGAGCCTGGAGCTGAATATTCCAGTGCAGTGAGAGGTATTTATTTAATAGAAAGGAATGACAGGTTCTGCCCGTGGACAGACGTGAGGCCAGGGCTTCTCCCCCAAACTGACTTCCTGCTCAGTGACGTTCACCCAAAATAACCTGCATGCAGGAATTTCCACAGCTGCTGCTCAGAGACCAGTGTCTGTCTGTGGAAGAGAAAGAGGAATTCAGAGAATTCCACAGCCTGGAGCTGCCTGAGATGTCTCTGGGTACCTGACCCCAGCTGGAAGGCTCCGTTCAACTCCCAACCCTAAATAACCAGGAGGTGGGAGAATAATCCCCAGTTCAGTGGGAATGCTCAAGTTCCAGGCTATGAAATGAAGTACTGAGGTTTCCTCTGTACTCAGACACTGCAGCAGGATGCCATTCCTGCTCTAAACATCCACCCTCGGGATGCTCCATGGGAAAATGGTGCAGAGCAGTAAGAGATTCACAACGGAAAATCTCCTGGTGGGGAGGACCAGCCCTGAGGCCAACACAAGCAATATGTGGGGAATGCTGAGCAAAAATCTGGGACTAAAACCAAACCACCAGGTTGTAAAATCAGGTTTGGGTGGGAAGGGACCTTAAATTCCATCCCATCCCACCCCTGCCAGGGCAGGGACACCTCCCACTGTCCCAGGCTGCTCCAAGCCCAGTGTCCAACCTGGCCTTGGGCACTGCCAGGGATCCAGGGGCAGCCACAGCTGCTCTGGCAATTCCAGCCCAGCCAGGAATTCCCAATTCCCAACCTCCCATCCAGCCCTGCCCCCTGGCAGTGGGAAGCCATTCCCTGTGTCCTGTCCCTTCCAGCCCTTGCAGATGTCAGGTCTGGTGCCAGGAGCTGGTGCTGAAACCACTCTGCCCTTGATCCTTGCAGGAATTCAACCTTCAAGAGATTTCCTTGGGTAAATCCTGACTTACCTCCTTCCTGCAGTTCCTGCAGTGAAAGGGGTGAGGCAAAAGGATCTGTGGATCTTCCCAGACACCATGGGATGTTTTACCAGCTCCTCCATCCTGCAGTGTGATCTCCTCACTCCTCTGGGCTGAAAGAAACCAATATTAAATTAACACAAATTGCAGGAGTCATCCTCATCCTTGCCCTCCCAATTTATCTGCCCAAAATAGTTCAATTAATACTTTTGAACTGAAAAAAAAAAAGTAACAGATGAATCTGTAGCTTCTCCTGCCATGGGGTTTGTTTTTGTACAAGACCTCAACAGCAGGGTCAGTCCCCACCTGAATATGAGGTCACTGATCCAAAGGTCACTTCCCAACCCTCAAATTTCCAGGAATTTGATGTGTTAAGGAGCCTCTGAGCAGGGAAAAGCCTGAGGCACCCAAGGTCTGAGTGTGTGCCCAGCTCCCGCCCTGGCAGGAGAGGAGCCACAGCTTGGGTGGGAATTGTGCTGCAATTTTTGTGCTGAAACCCCGCTAGGGGAAAATAAGCTCATGGTCTGTCCCAAAGCCAGCAGAAGTTGCCTGCATTGCTCAGAAAGCAGTGAGGGCTTCGAGTGAAGCATTTTCTGACCCATCCATAATGAAATCTTGAGCGTTTTCCATCACTAAAAGAAAAATTCCCTGTGAGTTGTCGCAGAGTCGTGGATGGTTTCTGTGAAAGGCAAGAGAGACACTGGGGCAGCTGCAGTGCAGGATTGTGAAGCCCTTGGCAGAGCTTGGAATGCCCATGACACAAAAATCCTGCCAGAATGGGTCCTGAGGGAGGAATTAAAGTTCGGGAGAGGGGCTGGCCCCTCCCAGCGCTGTTTGGAGCTCATCAAAGGCACAGGGGATTGAAAGGAGCAGTGACTTCACTGCAGGCCACAAGCCACACATGAGCTTTGATAAGCCACGTTATCAGGGCTTCCTCCAGCCAGATTATCTCAGGATCCTTCCCTGCACACACCAAGCCAAGGAGAAGTAAATAAACTCTGAAATAATACAATTGTTTCCTTCCCGGGGCATCCTCCCTAGGGTGTTCCTTGCTAATCCTATTATTCCACAAATAAAGCATCTGGAGATGCTTTAAGGATTCATTTAGGAATTCAGAGGAGGAAACCTCTCCCTGCCACAAGATCCGGCAGAGTCGTTGCAGGGACGTGTCAGGGACACTGTCATGGTTTGACGTTCACCAGCTTTTGCTTGCCAGATTTAGGGCAGTGGTTTTAGTGTTCACTCTCTTTTTTCCCTCTGTGAGACAGGATCAGGGGAAAAGCAAAGCTAGTCACTCACTGGTTTGTCGCTCTGATTTTTCAGCCTTCTCTTCTGTTTCACAGTTTCATGTTTTGGGTTCTTTCTCACGCTCTGGTCTGTAAATACAGCCAGTGTTATTGTAGTTTCAAGGAAAGTTTTCATTCCTGTTCTTAGAGCTATGGACAGCTGATGGACAGTTGTCTGGACCAACGGGATGGGGAGAGGTGTCAGCCTTCTCCCCCAGTCCCTGGCCTTTGTAGAAATACTATATAATGGAGTCAGACTTTTAAATAAACTTAGGTTTAGTTCATACCTTCTGATCAAAGTGTGAGTGTGTGTTTGTGTGTGTGTGACGAACTGCGTCATTGGTTTAGCTGTAACTTCCTGAAAAATCACTTCCCCAGCGTCAAACCACCACAGACACCCACCTGGCCACAGGGACTCCAAGGGAGAAGCTGTCACTGAGGGGACAGCCTGGGACAGGCTGCAGTGGCACTTGGAATTCACTTACCACTTCCTGGGCCGTGGAAGCCCCTTGACTGCCACGGGAAATCCCTGGAGATCTTCACCCTTGGCCAAAGAAGGGAAGAGCCTCCGGCAGCTCCTGGAGGTGGGAAGATGGGAGGGTGAAAAGAGGGTTCGAGTCAGGTTCCAGGGGCAGCTGTTGGGCTCGGATCCATGCACGAGGAGAAGATCCAGGTGGGAAGAAGGGAACATCCTTTGGCCATGCCAGCACCAGAGAGCAGCTGGGACTTGCTCCAAGCCCCACCTCGCGGGGCAGGTGCTGAGGGGTGGGAGGAGGCAGAGCCAAGAGAGTTTCTCTGTGGTTGTACAGAGCGAGAGAATTGTGGGGAATACCAAAGGTGAGAAGGCTTTCAGAAAGCTGTGGAAGCAAGCCCCAGAAGCAGAAAGAATTCAGTACGAGCTGCCACTGCACAGCTTGAAAGTAGGAAAAGTTACGGTAGTACAGCAAGCAAGGACATGAAACAATAGTTTGAGTTTTAGGATAGACCTTAAGACTGGAGAAAAAACATGCCCAGCAAGATAGTAGAAGGTTTTAATCTTAATAAGAGTATTGTTTATTGTTAATAGAAAGCACACAGGCAAGCACTGTTTGAAGCAGGTGTGTTTTCAGTGACTGGATAGAACAATTGCCTGTGAGCTTTAGCAATGTGCTGCTGGCTGGAAAGTTTTTAAATGCCCTGTAACAAAGAAATCTTTGGTTGCCTGCTGGCAAGACGTGACCTGCTGCCGTCTTTCAACTGTCTCAAGCCCTGTTAGGAGACTGATGCTGCAATAAAAGCTCGAGGTACGTCTGGCAGGGGCTCCGTCCCCATTCGTGCACAGATCTCCAGCGCAAAAGCCCAGGAGGAAATCCAGCTCCCTGCAGTCAGGGGGACACGGAGGAAGGAGGCACAGGGACTTGGCTTCCCTGGCTGGATCCTCTCATCCCGGGACGCTGCCAGTCGTTTTGTGCTGGGGGATCACGCGGAGGAGGAAACGGCAGCGCAGGAATCACTTTCTTCTGCTGCCCTGGAGTTAAATGCTCCTCTGGTGCTGCAGCCATGACTGAGAGACTCTTCTCTTTTCCCAGGAAGAGTTTGGACGGAATACAGGTGGACGTCCAAAATCCCAGGTCTCCCAGATCTAAGGCAGAGAAAGGGAACAGCCCCAAACAAGACCAAACACAACCTCTCGTCCCTGCCACGAGCAAGGATTAAAGCCCTGCAGGGAGAGCATTTCCTGGGCACCTCTGTTCCCCTGAAAGGCACCGAAACCTCCGTGTGCACTTCCCAGATGAGAGAAACATCTCTGCTAGATCAGAGAGAGTCTCTTGAAAGGGAGACGGGGTTTGAAAACCTTTCTGCTTTGAGGGATTCATTAAAGGAGGAAAGGAGCAGGAAAAACCGAACGCAGAGAGAGGAACGGAAGCATCTGATGGGGTTTCAAAGCTCCTCGGGGCTGAAGCAAAGCCAGAGAAGGGATCCGGGCTGCAGGGTCACATCCAGCTGGATGCAGAGACTGGGAACGAGGGATTTAGGGGAGGAAAGGCGCTCCCTAAGGGCGGCAGGGGGGCTAAAGGGGTCTCACCCTCATGGATGAGCCGTTGTGGGGGTCACTGTGCTCTGGACACCCTAAAACAGGGATTCAGGGCTGGGCTGGGAGGTGCTGCATCAACAACTCCCTGCTGGGAGCATCCGGAGGCCCTTGAGGGATGCCCAGTTTATCCCAGGATACGCAAACCACAGAAATTCCCATGAGAATCTGTGATCCTGCAGAGGTTACAGACCCTGTGGCTGAATTTTCCTGAATTTCCTGATTTTCCCTGAATTCCTCTTGAACCACAAAAGCTGATTCTGCTGGCACAAGCTCCAGTAACAAGCTGATGTTTTCCTATGTGTTTTCTGGTTATATCCAGAATTCCCTTCCCAGCCTGGTGGCTGAAATGCTGAACTTTTCTGTCAGACCCTGTGAATTCCGTAATAAAATCCCACAGGAAGGACCCTGGTGACCAGGGCTCATTCCAGGTGCTGCACTGGACACCCAGCAGAGATCACACAGAGAATGATGAGACTCGGTTTTCTCAAGACTTTGAGCTTTGTTTTCATCCTTAATTAGAACAAAACCTGATAAATGCAAATTCCTCAGAGAGAAATGCTCAGGAAAAAATGTCATTTTTGGGCTAGGAAAGAAAAAATTGGAACTCGCTGTTTCAGTAAAATGTGTGTATTAAAAAGGAAAAACACAAAACCACACAACATGTTGTTATAAAAAACTTCTTCTGAAAATGTCAAAACAGAAAACTGCTCCTGACTCAATTCTTCTACTGGTTCTCTTTCAAAATGAAATATATTTGGTTGCACTGGTTTTTTTTTGGGGGGGGGGGTTGGCTTTTTAAAATAAATGGATATTAAAATTTAATATCATTCTGCTGTTTCTCCCAGAAGAAATGTTGACCCCCAGATTATCCCACAATCAGCTGGAGACCAAAGTATTCCTTTTATTTCTTGGCTCACACTGCTCAGAATGAAGTTATTCTCCAAAAGTCACAAGGTTGTTGTGGCCAAACCCAAGGAGCAAAGTTGACTTTTACTGTTATTGAGATCAAGGAGGGATTTTGTTTTAAATTTAAAAGCCTCTCTCCAGTTTATTGCACTGCTGATCCTTTGATCTTGGAAAACAGTGGGATGGGCCCTTGGAACAAGTGTTGCCTGGGAGGAAGCTCTGAATTGCTTTTCTATCTCAAATCATTTTCTTTCTGTGTCCCTTTCAAATCCCGTGTGGTCACATGTCCATGTGGGATGATTAATTCCATTCATCCACTTTTTACTCTCCCCTATTAAGCAGAAATTATTATCCACAGCTAGCAGGGAATTCTTGGGGATCATAGGAGGAGGATGGGTGTTATTCCAGCTGTCACTGCCCTGACTGATGGACAAAAATCTGCAAAGTTTGACCCAGAGGCATCCAAGGCCAGCAGTGAGCAAACCCTGCCACTGCCTCACTGTGTCCCACAGAATCCTGGAATCAGTGAGGTTGGAAAAGCCCTCCCAGCCCAGGCAGTCCCAGCTGTGCCCAATGCCCACCCTGTCCCCAGCCCAGAGCTCNAGTGTCCCCTGTCCTGAGGAGCCCAAAACTGGATTCAGGATTTGAGGTGTGGTCTCACCAGTGCCCAGCACAGAGGGACAATCCCTGCCCTGGTCCTGCTGCCACCTATTCCTGATCCAGCCCAGGTGCCTTTGGCCTTCTGGGCACACCTGGCTCAGGTTCACATCCCATCCTTTGCCTGCCCCTACACAATTAACAAAAGACCCTTCTCCCTACCCATGGAAGGGGGCCCATTCTGCTCAGTTCAGCTGCACAGCCACGTCCCCAACTCCAGCCCCAAACTCTCCTCCTCACATCATTTATAAAAACACTCCTAAAAAACCTGCAGTTACTCAGGAAGCTCCGTTTCTCACAGCACTGCCTCCTCCTGCCTTCCTGAGAGCCCCACAAATTTGTCAATCATTTCATTTAAAAACTCCACCAGGCTGTATCACTCCTCTTCTATTTTCTCCTGTAAATAACAACAATAAGCCGGGAGCACAATGACCCAACATTTGGGAACAGGTGATGAAATGTAGCTGGAAAATGGCTTGAGCAGAACCTTTAATTCAACATTTCCCTCCCGTACCGAACAACAACCACAAAATACCCAAACAAACCAATGCCACAAAAAAAACCCCAAACCAGGATTAATTTAACAGAACAACTGTGGCTGCCCCCTGGATCCCTGGCAGACTGGATAGGGTTTGGAGCAGCCTGGCACAGTGGAAGGTGTCCCTGCCCATGGCAGGGGTGGGATGGGATTTAAGGTCCCTTCCAACCCAAACCATTCTGGCCTTCTGTGACCTCAGGCTGATAACTCAGGTGAGGGGGAGGCACCTGGAGGGGAAAGAGGTACAACTTGAGGTACAGGTAAGTGCCAGCACGGGAGCTGGGGGACGCCAGCAGCTGGGGGGACTCTCCTGCAGCAGAAAATTCTGTGTGAGCACCTCTGGCTCTGCTCAGGAGCTCGGATTTCCCTGGGCTGAGAGAGAGAGAAACAGGGAAGGCAGAAAAGCTGTCAACCCACAGCCAGACTCTGCTTCTTGTGCTGATGCTTTACACCCCCAGGGAGCAGAAAACTTTGTTTTCCTGGCAGAGGGGACTTGGTGTGCCCACAGCAGATGTTGTGCCCAGGTCCAGCGGCAGCTGGGCAGTGCAGGACGCTCAGAACACGCAGCTGCAGCCAGAGAGAACTGGGATTGAAGTGGGAAGCACAGGAGCAGCCTGCGGCCTTCCCCCGACCCAGAGAGATCCCATAATCAGTATTTCCAAACACCCTCCTTGCAAACCAAGCTTTTTCTTTCCAGTTTAACACCGTGAATATTTACTGACTGCTCTGGCAGGTTCGAGTGTCCCGTGGGAATCCCTTCTGTGATCAAGGCAGCCAAATCAAACCCTGTGTATTGCACAGGGAGCAAAAGCCTGCAGAGGCACGGCCAAGCCATTTGCATTTCCTTTTGCTTCTCCCAGAGATTGACAGCCCGAACTAGGCCAGGGATGCTTCCAGCAGCCCGGGCTGCTCCCAGAGGAAGGGTGCTGGAGAAGCAGGATCCACCTGGTGATGCTGCTGGAGGCCTCACACGCTGCTGCCCACCATTTCCAGTGTTGCAGCAGCCCAGTCATTAGAGGGTAGGGATGAGCCAGGACACAGACTGCTTGTTTATCACAGCATGAGAAGGGCCCTGCTTTATTCCTCATCACAGCTCAACCATCCTGATTCCAACCATTCCCTGATTCTGGCTGCGGCAAGCTCCTGCTGGAGGTTTCCCTTGCAGCCTCTGACTGCGGGAATTGGGGTGCAGGCTGTCACTGCAGGTTTTTACCCAGCTGGACTGTGACTGCAGGTTCCAACAAGGGGCTGTAAGTGCAGCCCCAGACTGGCCTCACAGCAGTGATTCTCTCTCCCCAGAATCCTGCTTCTTCTTCGTGATCCTCTCATTCCTTCTTCCTCAAGGTTCCTCCTCCTTCATGGTCCCCCTCACCTGCTAACCCAGTCCCTTTTATCACACTTAGCTTTATTGGCTATAGCTGGGACTCATCAGGAGTGAGGCTGAATGGGGTAATTAACACAGCTGTAATTATCAGGGGTGAGGTTCCCTGTATTCCCTTTTCCTACACCACAGCACTTCCGGCGGGATGAGCAGCCCCTGCAGACAGAGGGTGCTGCAGGCACAAATACTGGCCCTGGTACAAACCAGCTTGTGTTAAATCAAACCTCTGCAGCATGTGGGGGTTTGAAGTGGCTGCTGGGTATGGAAATGGCCCAGGAGTGCAGCTCCTCCTGCTCCCCTGTGTCCGGCAGGGTCTGGGCATGGGAACAGCAATGTCCCAGCTGAGCAGGAGCAGATCCTGGCAGATGGCCTGGGAATCATGGCACTGTCAGAGGTGCAGCCAACAGGAGAGAAAATGCTCTGGGAATGGAGAGACAGACTGGTTGAGGTGTTCACAGAATCCCAGAATTATTTTGTTTGGAAAAGCCCTCCCAGCCCATGGAGTCCCAGCTGTGCCTGACTCTCACCTGTCCCCAGCCCAGAGCACCGAGTGCCACCTCCAGGAGTTCCTGGGACACGTCCAGGGGTGTGCACTGCAAACCTCCCTGGGCAGCTCTGAGCCCTGAGCACCCTTTCCATGGGGAAATTCCTGCTGCTGTCCACCCTGAGCCTCCCCTGTCCTGTTCACTGCCATCCACAGCCCCAAGTCTCAGAGGAAGCCCCAGAGTCCAAGGTACAAAACCAATCCTGCAGGTCAGACACAACAGATCAACGAATCCTGGAATGGTTTGGGCAGGAAGGAATTAAATCCCATGTCATTCCCACTCCCTGCCATGGGCAGGGACACTTTCCACTATCCCAACGAGCTCCACACCCCATCCAACTTGGCCTGGAACATTCCAGGGATGTAGGAGCAGCCACAGCTTCTCTGACAGACACAGAACAGCTTTGAAAGGAGCTGAGAGCAACAAAGTTGTTTCACACACAAATCAAATTTCCTGAAGAATGTGCTCCACCAGCTCGACTGAGGGCAGCCAGTGGGAAATGCTGCACCTTTGGGAAGCAGCAGGAATGTGTGCAAATGGGCTCATTGCTATCAACAACATGTGGGGAATTATCTCTCTTAAGGTAGCAGCACATGCAGAGCTGTCCCCAATTGTAAAGGCTGAAATATAGCAGCAATCTAGAGCCATAAGGTGAGATTTCCATCTTTATATGACATGAAAAATGTGCCAGACACAGGTTTGCCCATAAACAAAATTGCTTTTTTTTCAGCTCCGCCTTTAATGTGAAATATCAATCTTTTGGTGGCTTTTATTACCGAGAATTTAGCTTTTGTTTTTGACAGATGGCTCGCACTCAGTCCAGAGTACAACTGTATATCATGCCTGTTATAGACACATCTGAATTGCAGAACATATATTTTAAAAAGGCAGTAATAAATGGCAAACCACCACCTGGCAAGGCGAGGGCAGTCAGAGAGAGCCCACTTGGCAGGGGATTTAAAAGCGAAGATTTCTGTCAGCTCCGAGCCTCGCACCATGGTTTGTGTTCACATTACAACATCCACTCTTTTGGCATCCAGCTGCTGCCCCGCTGCAGCACAACTAAAATGAACCAATGTGTTATTTAAGTCCAGGTTGCAGGGGCTGGTGGGAGGAAACCACACAAATTTCAATGATCACAGGTTTTCTTCAAGTTCTGTCAGGTTTACTGAAGTTTTCCAAATAACTGACCCAAACCTAGGAACCACACATACCTCACCCTTCCCAATCCGCTCCATAATTTTACTTTAAATGAATTTGAGACAATTTTCTCACAGACCTATTTAATCTACTCCATCTTCAAAAGCAGAAAGAGGCTATTTCATTAAAGAGTAGCTGTCAATCACATTTTCTATCCTAATTAACTCACCGGCCCCTTCAGTTTTGGTTCCCTTTTGCTCCACCCACTCCGAAGTCCAGATGTTCAGCTCCACCTCTGCCTGGGTCTTGCCTTCCTCCCAGTCCCTGCAGGTGATGTGGTTCCTGCTCTTCAGGTGGGATATTGGGAAGGAATTCCTGGCTGGGAGGGTGGGGAAGGGCTGGGCTGGAATTCCCAGATTTGCTGTGGCTGCCCCTGGATCCCTGGCAGTGCCCACGGACAGGTTGGACATTGGGGCTGGAGCAGCCTGGGACAGTGGGAGATGTCCCTGCCATGGCAGGGATGGGATTTAATGTCCCTTTAACCCAAACCATTCCACGATTCCCTGATTTAAGGAGCACTTTTCCAGGAGCTGTTTGACTCCAAGCACCCACATCCCAGGGAGGAGGCAGCAGGAGGGGAGGGAGGTGGGTGCTTGGGACTCCTCGGAGTTGCGCACATAAATCATTGTCTGGAGCTTTATTGCTCTGCAAACAGGCAAAACAAGGGACGTAAATTTGCCCAGCTCAGTCGGTAAGATCACTGATTCGGGAGGACAGGCAGGAATCAGGGATGCAGCTGCCAGAGCTGCTCTCGTGGTGTTTGTTCAGCAACACAGCCCCGGCCCTGCCTCCTGCTCTGCAGCCCCCCAGAGCCCCCGTTCCAGCACCACTGCCTGCTGCTGCACCGACACATAATCAGTGTTTATTACCAGCTCCCAGCCGCCTCTGTAATCAGGCACTGAATTTACGATTTCCCAGGTAGCTGCACAAAAATATTAAGTACAGTTAAGGCTCTATTTGAAATAACAAAACCAACTGCTTTTTAAAAAGCCTTGGTATTTAAAACCTTTACATTCCTCACACAACCCGAGGCAGTTGTGTGGCAAAAGCGAGTGTTTGGAACATAAATGGCTGTGATGAATCCATCAGGAATGATTCATTCCCTTTGCTATTCAGAACAGAGTTTCAGGGCCCTGAATTAAAATCAAATAACACCAATTTCATCCATTCCTGCTTGGCTTTTTGTTCCAGTCATGTGTGCAGGTCACTTTTACATTTTTAATTTGCCTGCTCTGTGTGGATGACCAGGGAACAGTGTTGGACATCCTGGGCACCCAGCACGGCCTCCTGAATTCCAGGAGCAATTCCCACCCCAAACAGCAGCTGGTACAGGAGGTTTTCCCTGGATGGACCAGGCAGGGAAGTGCTGGAGAGTGCCCAGGAAGGGGAAATGAGGGAAGGAACCACACCCCGAGCTCCAGGACCGTTTGGACACCGCTCGAGGGACGCCTGGGATGGGATTGTTGGGGTGTCTGTGCAGGGCCAGGAGCTGGGATGAACCTTGGGATCCCTTCTAGCTTAGGCTATTCCATGATTCCATGATCTCTGCCCACCATGATGAGACAGGAGTCTCCACGATTTACAGTTCTAAAAGAAAATGGAAGAAGCACAAGTGAAAATGAAAAAAAAATCTTAAGCGGATTCATGAGCAAGACTTGAGAAATTCCCTCTCCAAACTAGTCCCAAGTAGGCATGGAACGGCAAGAAAAGGGGGAATGGCCTGAGGCTGAAGGATGGCTGGGATGGGTGGGATATTGGGAATCAGGAATTCCTGGCTGGGAGGGTGGCACGGATTCCCAGAGCAGCTGTGGCTGCCCCTGGATCCCTGGCAGTGCCCAAGGCCAGGTTGGACACTGGGCTGGAGCAGCCTGGGACAGTGGGAGGTGTCCCTGCCATGGCAGGGGTGGGATGAGAGGATATTTAAGGATCCTTCCAGCCCAAATTATCCTGTTATCTTCTAAGTGCCCTCGTGGAGCCCCCCAATCCAACCCACGGATTTGCTCTACCTCATCAGGGTTTGATGATTAAATCAGAGAATGAGCCCCTGATGGCCCAGGTTTATCCAGACCCACCTGGAATAACAAATCCCACGTGCCACTACTTCCTTCACATCTTTCTTCTGGCACAATTTTTAAGCATTTTCTTGATTCATGAGTACAAAGGAGTAATCTTTGGTAAAAAAAAAAAAATCAACAAAAGTTTATCTCAAAAGCACAAGGGGAACCCTGCGGGGCAGTGGGTGGTTATGGATACACAACACATCCCCCAGCCCACAGCCCTGGTGGGATCCCTCTCCAGATGCATCAGAATAGCAGGAATGACTTCAGCAGCTTTTCTCTCACTGACATTGTTAGAACAAAGCCCTTGAGTTAGAATGAAGTCCTGAAGGACCCCCTTAGTGCTGCAGCTTTTGTGGCGCAGGCTGAGTGTGCACACAGGGCTGTTTATTCTCCTCTATAATTGATATAATTCTCTAACCTGTTTAATTCATGCAGGGCTGTCAGGAACTGACTGCAGTTATCCCATTCCCTGGATGCACATCCCGTGGTTGCTCTCTCCCTGCCCCGTGGCACACCCAGGGTGTCTAAAACATGAATATTGGAACAAAAGTGATCCTGCTGCAGATCCTGACCCTGTGCCGTCCCTTCCTTTCCTTGGCCTTGGCACCTAGCCTGAAATGAAGGACTTGGGAGTTCAGCACCTGCAGCACAGCTCAGTGAAACCTTGGAGAGGTGATGTGGTTAATTCCACACTGGGAATCAGAATGGTGGAATGGTTTGGGTTGGAAGGGACCTGAAATCCCCCCCCCAGTGCCACCCCTGCCATGGCAGGGACACCTCCCACTGTCCCAGGCTGCTCCAACCCCAGTGTCCAGCCTGGCCTTGGGCACTGTCGGGGATCCAGGGGCAGCCACAGCTGCTCTGGCAATTCCAGCCCAGCCCTTCCCCACCCTCCCAGCCAGGAATTCCTTCCCAACATCCAATCCAAGGAGCAGCCAGCATTCCCAGCACGACCAGACTGACTGGGATTCCCTCCATCTCTCACACCTGCACCTTCCCTCCCAGCCCAAGCTCCCAGTGCAAACCAGACCAGGAGCAGCAGAACTGGGCAGTCCCCACTGAGCTCCTGAGATTCATTCAAGTCAAGAGGGAAAATCTGGACCTACGCCAGGACGGAGCTGAAAATCAGGAAGGGAGAGCTCTGGGAAAGTCAGGCTTCCCCCAGAACACCCCCTTTGCTGACCTGGAATTTACTGCTCTCCCAGCTGAAGGCAGCCCACACCAACCCTGATCTGACTCCTTTCGGATAGAGCTTGACTTAGTGCAGAATAAATTTAAGGAAAATGCTTCCTCTGGCTCTGTGCAGCCCTCATTTCCCAGCTGCCAGGGGGAGGGGATTGAATTTCACAGAGTGGACATGAGCAAAGGCTTGAGTAGGGAGAGCGGATCACTTCTGGATTAAGTTTCAAATGATGTTCTGTGATCTTGGGCTTAATGAGGGAAAAGACCAACATACATAATTCAGAAAAATGTTCTAAATGATTGCTGTCTTCAAGGGAACATTATAGAATTAAAAAATCCATGTTCAGTAATTATTAGAACAGGGTTAATTAAGCTTCCTGGTGCCCCAAATCTCTCTGCAGCAGCCAGCCCTGACCGCTCACCCAGATTTCCACTTTCAGACAGGAAATAACACTTTTCCATGGATAATTTCAGCCAACGCTTTCCTGAAGGTGTAGCAGTTCCTTCCTCTCCATTTTTACTTAAATCACCCACCTTTGCGCCATCTCACCTGATGAAGGAGGTGCATCTGATCCTTCTCAAACATTTTAACTCAAGGTTTCTGTTGTTTGTGCCAAAGCTCCTTAACCTCCAACCAACATCAGAGTTAGGAGGTGTTTCCAAGAGCAGGAGGGGGCTGCTCAGCGAGGACAAATTGGGATAAATCAGATTATCCGCCATCCCAACCCAATGAAAGAAAGCATTGGGTGCTTTCTACCCTCCGTGAGGAATCAGGAGCTGAGGTGTCACCCTCAGGCATCACCTCCTCTTGCAGAAATCAGTTAAATTTAATGTCAAATGGAAAATCTGATCAATAAAAAAGCAGTGCCTGAGCTGTGCTGCAGTGACACGTGGCAAGCAGAGAGATTGTGGGACCAGAAGCCTCTGCTGAGAGACGAGATGTCAAACCCCTTAATTTAATTGGGAGAGGGGAAAAGCAAAGGCTGCAGTGCTCTGTCACAGCTCTCCTGGTTATTAGGAATAAACCTGGGAGAAACACCAGCAGGAAGGCGGCCGGAGAGGATTTGTTCCAGCTCTGGGGTTGTTTGTCCCGCTCCAGCTGGAAATCTCAAACCCTGGGGTGACATCAGCTGGGTGTTGACCAAACTGAGGGGGGATGCTGCAGATATCCCCCACCCCGAGGTGTCACCACCCCAGGCGAGACCTGCCTCGCTGTCATCACAATCCCCTTGAGGTTTATTTTCCCAAACCCCACTGATTCTTCCTCATTTTTTTCCTATTCACCAGCCTTTGTCCACAGGGCAATGCCACAGAAACTCATCCCCACTCCTATCAGCACTCGAGTGTCTCACTCCCTGTGGAGTAAAACTGGAACGTGGCTTTAATTCTGAGTGCTCAGTGATCACCCATGGTCCGAATCCAGCTCCAGGGGGAAGCCAAAGAGCAGCTGGGTGGGATTTCAGAAATAAAGACACAGCTTTTAGGGGAAATGCACCCCCTGGATTTAGCAGGTTCAGCTTTGGGAAGCAGGAGTGGAATTCAACCCCAGCACAGGGCTCAGGCTGCCAGCCCTCCTCAGGGAAGCTGTTTCCATCCGCAGAAGACAGAAAAATTCCTTCCTGAAACTCCCTCCCTCTACAAAGAAAAAGAATACAGGATTTTAGACTGAAAGTTTTATTTATTTCCAGGGATGGGGCATCCACAGCTTCTCTGGGCAAGCTCTGCCAGGGCCTCGCCACCCTCAGAGCCAAGAATTCCTTCCTTAGGAAAAATCCCTTCTTTTCAAAGACTTGCAAATACTTTACACACATCATTGCCCTTTCCCCCTCCACACTCCACAGCTCCAAGTGGTGTTTGATTTTTTCAATAATACAGCTTAATACTCGAGCTCAATGGTTTGGGTTTTTTTTTTCCGAGTCATGTAATCCCCTCAGCTTAGCTGTTTAATTAAAAAAAAAGAGAAGAAAGCAAATATCTGAGCTGCAGTAGGTTACAGACTGCAGTGACTCCGTGTGGAGATAGTGTTACCTTGGAAGGAGCAGGGAATTCTCTGTGCCACCGGCTGGAAACATTCCCCCTCCTGCCAGGCCTGCTCCCCCTTCCTCTGAGGGGAAAGGACTTGAGGGGAAGCTCAGAGCAGCTGAAAAATCCGTGCACCTGAAACATCCAGACAGCAGCTGGGAGCTTGGGGGTCTGGGAGTGGGGAAAACAACACAGATTTATGGGAAAACCACAGATTTCTGGGAAAGCCACAGATTTATTGAAAAGCCATAAATTTATGGCAAAAGCCACAGGTTTTTGGAAAAGCCACAGATTTCTGGGAAGAGCCACAGATTTCTGGCCTCACACACCCCAGCAGTGCTCCCTGTGGCCAGCTCAAAGATGCTCAAGTACAATTCCATGAGGTGCCCTTGCCCCTCTCAACTGCACATCACCTCACCCTGTTTTCCACTAAAAACCCCAGAGCATTTTCCTCGGGAATATGGCAAAGACAAGGGAATATGAGGGAAAGGGATGTGCCATTGCTCAGGGAGTCCATGGGGCTCAGGTGAGTCCATGGGGCTTTCCCCCATTCCATCTCTGGGAGGACATCCCCATGGAAAAGGCTTTTTCTCTCATTTCATCCACGTCCGAAGGACAGCAAGAGCCGGCATTCCCAGCAATGTGTCACAGCTGACTGGTGCCACTGGAATTTTTGCAGCTCAGCTCTCTAGAATAAAAGCAAGCTTCTGAAATAGGAGCTTTCATTAAGAGAAAATTTTAATTTGTCTTCATTAATGGTATGTGTGCTTGGTGAGTGACCTACATTTTGATAACTGAAGGGGATAATATAATTTTCCTCCTAGCTGGAAGGTCCCAAGTTATTTTTATTTTCCTCTTTAATCCTGGAAATGGGCTAGGCTTTAGTTGGATGCAGAGATTAAAACCTACCAAGCTCATGATGCAACGGGGTCGCAGCTTTGGGAATTTCAGCATTTGCATTCATGCACTTCTTGTCTGCAGGAGGCAGATAATTCCTGAACAGAGGGATCAGAGAGAGTGGCCAAGCTCTGTGTGCTCCAAAATATATCCCATGTCTCCAGAATTCCTTCCCAATCTCCCATCCATCCCTGCCCTCTGGCAGTGGAAGCCATTCCCTGTGCCCTGTCCCTCCATCCCTTGTCCCCAGTCCCTCTCCAGCTCTCCTGGAGCCCCTTCAGGCCCTGCCAGGGGCTCTGAGCTCTCCCTGGAGCCTTCTCCTCTCCAGGGGAACATTCCCAGCTCTCCCGGCCTGTCATCCTCACCCCGGGGTCCCACGGGCTGGGGCAGAGGTGACAGCCAGGAGCAAATCCCCCCTCAGGGCTGGGGACACCTGTGGGGTGCAGGGCCACAAAGCAGAGCTCAGCATGGGGTTATTTTTCCAGGGAATTTACTCCTGAGGTGCCTCTGGGGCTCTCAGAACCCAAGCCCAGCATCCCCAGCACCTCACCCCCTGCCAGGGCCTGGCAGCTCCCTGCTCACAGCACTTCCACACCCTTAAACCACAAAAAGGAACAGAAAGCCCCACTCAGGCTCCCTGCAGCCATCCAAAAACCCTTCTCCCTGATTTCCCATCACAAATTTGAAACCCTGTGCTGCGAATCTTAATTAAATGCTCATTTTTCAATATTCAAGTGTGTTGCCAGAACACTTTCGGTTGTGTCCTTCCACAGGAGCACTGAGAAGTCTTTTATGTGTTCAGGACTTTTCTTCCATTTTCATTCTTAAAACGTACCTTTTGTCCTTTATTCTTTCAGATTTAGGCTCCAGGCACTCCTACAAGTTTTTTTTTCCTCCCACTCACTGATGCAGTCTTAAAAAAAAAACATAATTCCGAAGTTTCTGGTTTCCACTCAACCCTTGTTTTTCTCAGCTGTCTCCTGGGCTGGCTCTACTCTTTATGCAAATTCCCTGCGATTATGCAAAAAAGGATCTAATTAGATTGATTGATACTGTCATATCAGCAAAGCCCAGCCCTGCTTTGCAGTCCCCAGGACATCCGTGAGCCAGGCAGCGCCGGCGTCCCCGGCTGTCCCCGGGGATGGAGCGCTATTGTTTCCTGAGCGGGGCCGCTCCTCGCCTCTCCTCCCCTGGATCACATTTCTGTAATCACAGCTTTCCCCGTGGTGCTGATAATCTCCACCTTCCCCGGCTGCCTTTGATGCTGCCAAGGTGAGGAGGAGGAGGGTGCTGGGCTGCTGTGCCTGCGCAGGGAGCAAGGGCGGAATGTGGAAACCCTTGAACCGCTCAGGGAAACCCTCAGGGCTTTGCCCTGTGCCTTGGTTTGGAAAGACAGGTGTCTGCCAGGAAAAGCTGGAGCTTTCCTTGGGATGGAGAATGTAACCCCCCCCCTCCAAATTATTATAGTTTTGCAATTAAGGGGCTTTCAGGCAAAGATATGTGAACAGGAATAACAGTTCTTTACTGGAAATATTAAAAATACAAACGCAGTAGTGCAAACAAACAAACAAACAAACACCCTGGAAACCCTGACAGAGTCAGAGCACGCGCTGGCACCCCATTGGTCAGGGTGCTGGGAGCAGCCCAGCCCAGCCCTCCTGCAGTGCCAGACGTGGCTCTGTTGGAGCAGAGATAATCCTGCAGAAGGGCCCAGGGGTGCTGGGATGGCTCCGGTCTCCCTCTGGCAATGCAGGGCACACAGGCTGTGCCGGGGTTCTGGATCCCAGCTTTTATCCAGGTGGGAATGCTGGGCTCCTCCCCCTGGGCGGAGCCTCTCCCCATGGATGCTGGAATGTTCTCAGGCATGCCGTGAGCCTGGATGGCCCCTGAGCAGCAGAGATCCCCTGGAGGGAGGGTGGGTCCTGGAAGGGATAAAGAGCCCTGCCAAACCCCCCTGGTGTAACAGCTGCCCATGAACAGAAAATACCCACACCCTCCTCTCCAGAAAACACCTCTTCCACCAGTTTCAACAGACTAGAAATAAAATACGTCTTGCATTGCAACCCAAGACACCCTGGAAGAATCTACCACAGAGTTTCCCCACCTAGGCTGCAAGAAAAGGTGCTTCACTCACGGTGCTCTACAACACCAGGTTAATCCACCTCAGTTTTGCTTTCCCCATTTGTCCGTGGGCTTTGCCCACCTCTATGGTGTTGCTTTTTATCTTNTGCTTTGTATCTTCTTTTCTGCCAGAGTCAAGATGAAATGCTTGAGGCGGTACTTTGTGTTCGGACTCAGATATTTATTAATTCTTATCTATATTACAGTTTCACAAACTGTGAGTGCTACAGCACTTCTAGCTATCAAACTAAAAAGTGACTCCTATCTCTTTCTCCACAAGTCCTTTTAAGGATAAACTGTCCAATTAAGAAATGACACCTAATTTTTTTTTTACTTTTAACCCAATAACCAACCACCCGTGGCCTACAATGCAGATTTTTCTATCCAATTACAAAACACCACCCAGACCCATGGAGAAGGTGAAAAAGAAGGACTGGCCTCTGCCCTAAATCCTCCATTTGCTTTATATCTATTACTGTATTCTAAAACCTTAAACTCTAAGTTTTCCACCATGTGATACCACACACTTCTATTCAAACTCCACACCCACAATCCCAGTGCTGTCACTCAATTTTGGCCTTTTCCTCGGCCTCAGGTCAGTGCAGTGTTTGCCTGGGGGTCAGTGCCTGTCAGCACAGAAATCTGAAATTCCCAGTGCCCAGGGCTCCAGCACCTACCCAAGCAGCTTTTCCAGAAGAGATGCGTACTGGGGAAAGGTAGCAGCAACCACCATCTATTTCCACATTGCTACACCGGGAAATGGGCATTGTGGGGGTCACAATTTTCTATTTCCTGGTCACTCTGGTTCCCAGGCTGAGGTCACTCGTGGTTCCCAGGGAAATAGGGGCTGGCTGTGCCCAGGTCACATCCATGAAGCCCTTTCCTTGGAAATGCTGCTTTCCTGGCTGGGAGAAGCTGCAGGTCTAAACACCTGTGAAGAGCCCACACAGGAGGAGCCATCCAGGCAAAAAGGGAATTCTTTGTTGCAGGAGAACAGACTGGTTTGGGTTGGAAGGGCCTTAAATCCCATCCTGCTTCATTCCCCTGCCATGGGACACATCCCACTATCCCAGGATGCTCCAAGCCCCGTCCAGCCTAGCCTCGGAAAATCCAAGGATGGACTTTGCGGGATAAAGCTCTTCCCTGGCATCACCTGGGGGATAAGCACAGGACAGGATCTTGAATAACTTCATCCCATCCCCCTGCATGGCCCCCTGGAATGCCCCATCCTATTCCAGGGGTTCAGGGGAAGGCAGCTGGATTCACCCTGGGCAGTGAGAGGGAGAAAAAACCAAATTCTCAGAGGGCTCAGTAACAACTTTGGCTTGCAAACTGCAGAACATTCATGCTGGACAAGGTCTTTGGCAAATTTTAAACCATCCAAAGGAAGGCTCTTTTCAGACTTTAACTTCTCCAGACTCAAGAAGGCACTCTGGGATTTTGTGGTCTGGTTTGTGGTATATCTTGAGACGAAGATGTCAGGAGAAGAAGGATTGAAAGAGAGAGAAGGCAGAGACAAGGTGGATAATATCCTCCCTAAGATCCAGCGTGGTCTTGCTGTCCACAAAGCTTGGATCCATCAGCCCTTGTGCAGCCGGGCAATAACTCCTCACTGGAGAGAGACCTTGCTTGGTTATTTCAGGGCTGGGAGCTCAGTGGTGTCCCACAAATCAAGCACCGTTTTTTACTATTTGTACACTTTAACACACAAAGGAATTGGTGTTCATTGGCTGCATCGTACACGGTTCTCTTATTAATTAGCATCCTGTCAGCACCGGTTAATGATCCTGTCCCAGGCTGATCAGCCCCATGCTCAGTGTTTCTCTTGTTTGGGTTGTGGTTTCCTGGGTCAGGGTCACAGGTTCCCCTGTTGGAGCTCCCTTTCCCCAGCCAGAGCTGATTTCAGTGCCTGAGTTGTCTTTATCAGTTTCATTCTCATCCTGGGAGCTCTGCCAGATGTCCTCATGGCCCTGAAATCCTGCATTCCCCATGCCCACTCCCAGTGGCTCATCCTCCTTCCCGGGCTTTGTTAACCTCCCCCTGAGCCCAGATCACTGAAACACGGCAGCCCTGAACCTTAACAAGGCAATTCCACCCAGTAAATTGCTTTTCCAACACCTGGACATCACTTGGAGCTCCTTGGCTGCTCTGTTCCATGGATTCAATCTCCCTCCTTGTTGATTAGGCTGGAAATACACAGAGATCAAACTTTAAAGAACGCTCTCCCTAAGAAAATTTTACATATCCCACATTTTGCACTGTTCCCAGCTGGCTGTTTGGAGGCAGTCAAGGTTCCTGTGGGCTCGTACAGCCTCCCACTGGAAACTCCTGAGCGCTCCCATGTTGGAGCCCCGGGCACTGAGGATTTCAGATTTCTGTGCTGGCAGGCACCGACCCCCAAGCAAACACTGCATTGACCTGAGGCCTTGGAAAAGGCTCCCAAAATTGAGTGACAGCACTGGGATTGTGGGTGTGGAGTTTGAATAGAAGTGTGTGGTATCACAGGGTGGAAAACTTAGAGTTTAAGGTTTTAGAATACAGCAATATATATAAAGCAAGATAGAGGATTTAGGGCAGAGGCCAAGTCCTTCTTTTTCACCTTCTTCTCCATGGGTCTGGGTGGTGTTCTGTAATTGGATAGAAAAATCTGCATTGCAGGCCACGGGTGGTTCGTTATTGGGTTAAAAGTAAAAATAATTTAGGTGTCATCTCACAGTTGGACAGTTCATTCTTAAAAGACCTTGTAAAGAGATAGAGAGGGAACCATTTTCTACTTTGTTAGCTAGAACTCACAGCTTGTGAGACTGTAACAAAAATAAGAATTAATAAACATCTGAGTCCTAACACAAAACACCATCTCTTGAGCATTTAATCCCAACTCTGACAGAAAAGCAGCAAAAAAGCTGCAACATTTAATGGTGCCCCGTGTGAGGATCAAACTCACGACCTTCAGACTCCCAGGCCCCAGCTGGGACTCAGGACTTTGCTCCTCCATTTATTGCCAGAGCAGTTTCTGTATTCTTTCAAAAGTTCCTCAGTCTTTGAGCCCCTGGTTTAATCCAGCACTGCTGGTACCCCAATCCCACTCCCAGAAATTCACCTCTGGGCTGCCCCTTCCCCTGCAAAAGAAGGGGGGAGATGCCGACACTGCCAGAAATTCTCAGGGAGCCTGGGGAACTCCTAAGTCAGCAGTGCTACGAACAGATTTCCCTTTTAATTCACATAATGGGAAGTTTACCCAGGGATGGAGCGGCGAGGGCTCTGCAATCCCTGCCAGTGGAGGCACGGGAAGGCTGGGAAAATCTGCTTAAACAAACTCCACGTGCGCCTGGGGAGCCAGCTCAGCTGCGCCTCGGCCCTTCCCTGCTCATTCATTCCTGAATTTTAACACATTTTAAATAAAATATTTGTGTGTGACAAAGACAAGGTGAAACGGTGCAAAATGAGCTCTGTCCCCTGTGCTGTGCTCGGGGGTGTGAGAGCTGGGGAGGCTCAGGAATGTCCCCAGAACGTCCCTGGAATGTCCCTGGAATATTCCCAGAATGTCCCTGAAATCTCCAGGACCAGCAAGGGCAAGGATTAGGCCAAGACCGACCCCGGGAGGGTAAGAGGGAAGCTCCTGACTCCCAGGGAGAATGAGAAACACAGAAACCCAAAGAAATAAGAGGAGTTAAATATTACCCGCCTTGGAAAGCTGCTTGTCTCCTACGTGAGGAAATAAAGAGAATGAAGATAAATATGCTGCATAAGGAAAACTTCTGTCCTGGAGGAGGGCTGGCATTTTCCCAGGACAAAGCAGGAGGAACAGCTCAAGGGAAGGCAGAAGAAACTGTCTGTTAAAAAGTGTCTCCAGCTCAAAGCCATGTTCCTTATTATTACTCCTTAAATACTCCCATTTTACTCCAGTGCTGGAGAGCATCCAGCTTTTCCTCCAGCATGAGGAGGATTCCCCAATCCTTGTTCCCCACACATTCCCTGGGCACGTTTCTGGTTATTGTCTCAGCGTTGCTGATGAGAATATTTTTAAAAAAATAACTAAAATTGCTCCCCACACTTGTCTTTGAGAAAGTCCACAGGTAGCTCCCTCCAGCCCATGGCTACCACTGGCATGTTTTTCATCTCTCCTGCAGGCAATTATTCATCTCCTTGGTCCGATTATGGCTCTCATTATTATCCATCCCCTCCTATTTGAGCAGTAATATCCCATCTGTGCAGTGGCAACTGTTTCATTCCCTTATTCCCTGCATTCAGCACCAACCATCCCTCTCGGAAATCCAGATAATGGATGTGCTATGGATGTGCTTGGGCTGCCCATTTAAATGGCCTTTAAATCCTGCCCAGCCCCTCCACTTATCCCTCGGTGCCCTCACGAACTTTGAGATCCAGTCTTTAATTTCCTTTAAGGAGCACAGCTGAGCCTGTCCCGGGGCTCCCAGCATTTCCCTCTACATTTTTTTTGGATTTGAGGGGCAGTTATTTCCTTTATTCATTGAAGGTTTATTCTTAATCCCTTTCTGGGATGGATTCGTTACCCCAGGACCCAGTTCTAAAAGGTTTTAGTACTGTGGATTCAAACAAATTGAGGATTTATCCATATCCAGCTACCTCAGTTCTGCCAAATTTCCTAACGAACCCTCGGAATTCCTCAGTTTGTCTCTCCAAAATTCCAAACCTGGCTGAGGGTTTGGGCTCTTTGGCAACACCTTCCCCCCCCACACACACACCTTTTTAATCCCTTCAGACTCAGAGGTTGAACCGGAGCTGACCTGTGAGTGTTCAGTTCAGGGCTTTTGCTCACAAAAATAAGAGAATTCTTCACAATTCTCTCCACCCTGCTTACCCAAACAATGCAAATATCATTGTCTGCCATTGATCAGCTGCCTGGCAGGTACAGGAATCGTTTGGCTGCTCTGCTCTCAAGGGTTACTGACTCACCATTATTGCCGCAAATTTTTTGGGGGCTTATTTACCCACGGGAAGATCAAGTCTCTGCTACTGATTTGATTCTCACGTATCCCCATGAGGGGGATAAATGGACACATTTCCACCCTCCATTCCCTCCCTGAGAGCCAGGAGCAGCTTCCTCTGATATTTCACTGTTTTATCCACTTTTCCTGCTTTTTTCTTTCACCTCGCCATTTCACGCCCAGCCCCTTTTCTTCAGTCAGCACTGTTTGTTATTATGCTTTGATTATCTTGTCCCTGGACCATGAAATCAGGGTAATACAAGACCAATGAGAAATATCACAAGAGGGAATGTTAAAGTATAAAATGCTGAATGCTCCCTCAATATTTAAAAAAAGAATATTCTGACTGGAGGGAGCAGAGGCTGCTGGCAATGCTCCTTTGAATTAATGCTGCTTAAATATGCCAAATTTCCCTTTGATCTTATTAATTCCAATCACAAACCAAGCGCAGCTTTCAATCTGAGTGGGTTTTTTTTTTTTTCCTGAAAAAGATCAAAATATATCTTCTGTCCAGCAATTAAACAGTTTGTTTCTGAACTCCACCAAGTTTAATATTCCACTTGAAACGCAAGGGTAGGAAGCCAATTAATAAGAAGTGTATTAACCGTGATTTATGCTGAGCTTAAACACTTGGCAGTGAGGCTTTAATGGGATTTTGACTTATTTAATGGGTTGGGAAAAGTGGGAAGGCAAGGAGGAGGTGACCTGGGGTCTGGAGCTTCCTCCAGTCTGTGGGACTTGCTTCCAACATTTGAAACATAAAACCAGAGCCTGGCAATGCAGCTCTCCTGGTGTGGTATTTCTGTGTGCTTTAATCCTGGGCCTTTAATGCTTTGTGCATTATGGAAATGTTAAAAATCCCAGATGGAAAAGGCCTTTCCCTGCCCAGGTTTTCCCAGGGGGAAGCTCTGGCCCAGCTCAGCCTCTGCCCTCAGAGCCATCACTTTCCTTGGACTTTCTCCTTAGGAAAGAACCACTGGAGCCCTTTGGAGGAGCTGAGAACACAAAAATCCAGGAATGTTCCTTTACCTCGCAGCCTCCGAGCCAAGAGGGAACACTGGGGGATTCATTCCCACTCCCTTCCCAGCACAATTCTGTAATTTGGCTTTTTCCTGGAGCCCTTTGATGAGCTGAGCTCCAACAGGAGTGGCTGGAAGTGCTCCCACACAAGCCGTGAGCAGGGCAGGGGAGGGATCACATTCCCACTCCATGGAGCTTTGTCCTCACAGCTCCCCCAGCAGCTCAGCAAAGAAACAACCTGTGCTCACCTGGGCATTCCCCGCGCTCACCTGGGAATTCCTGATCCCTGTGCTCACCTGGGCATTCCCTGTGCCCACCTGGGAATCCCTTGTATCCCTGTGCTCACCTGGGAATCCCTTGTATCCCTGTGCTCACCTGGGCATTCCTGATCTCTGGAACTGCTGCTGGGATGAGGAAGGTGCTGTGGGATTTGCCTGGCTCCTCCTCACAGCAGCTTTTCTGTGGCACAGCAGCAGCACCTGTGAGCAGCTGAGGTGCTGTTCCAGAGGAGTTTGTGCAGGAAAATCAACAGGGTTGGTTCTCCCGCTGTGCCAGGCAGGAACATTCCCCTGGAATAGAGACCTGGGACCAAAGAATTGCAGAATCGTTAAGGTTGGAAAAGACTTCCAGGATGATCAAATCCAAACTTCGATCGCTAAGCCATATCCCAAAATGCCACATCCACTCCCTGTCTGGACATTTTCAGGGATGGGCACTGCAAACCTCCCCGGGCAGCTCCAAGCCCTGAGCACCCTTTCCATGGGGAAATTCCTGCTGCTGCCCACCCTGAGCCTCCCCTGGCCCAGCCCGAGGCCGTTCCCTCTCCTCCTGTCCCTGTTCCCTGGGAGCAGAGCCCGACCCCCCCGGCTGTCCCCTCCTGGCAGGGAGTTGTGCAGAGCCACAAGGGCCCCCCTGAGCCTCCTTTTCTCCAGGCTCAGCCCCTTCCCAGCTCCCTCAGGGATTCTCCAGCCCCTTCCCAGCTCCATTCCCTTCTCCTCTCCAGCCCCTCCATGTCTCTCCCACCATGAGGAGCCCAGAGCTGGACAAGGATCTGAGGTGAAACAGAACCTGCCTGGCTCCTATCCCTCATCCTCGCACTCCCTCAGCTGCCACCCATTCCCGCTCCATGCTGGAATCGTGCCCCATCAGTCAAACCCTCAGCAGGAATTCCCCATCCCAGCACAAGCTCATCCATGACCAGTCCAGCTCCAGATTCATCCCCTGACCTCCCCCAACCACGCACATTTTTTCTTTCACAAAGTTCAGCCAAAACTGGGATTTGCTGTGTTTGGGTGTCTCCTCTCGCTGCCTTTACAGCATTCCCATAATGCTGATTAGCTCCTCTTGTGCTGTGGAAGCCACGTTATCCCAACAGTGGGATTGTTTATGCAATATGTTAGCGGCGTTTTAAAAAACCCCAGATGTTCAGGCAGCTCTGGAGGAGCACCAGGATGCTGTAAAGTTGATGCCTGTCATAAACTATAATATTTTATTTAACTCCGAGTAAAATTCGGCTGACAAAGATACTTTATGGATCCCTATTAATGGGAATGGGAGCCATGGATCATCCCTAACGCAGGGAACAAATCACATGGGCTGGCTGTTTCAGAAGGAATCTCTCTGGAGCTGAGTTTGCCATTTAACTCAACAGCTTCATCTGGGGAGAAGTTCTTCCCATGCTCTGTTTGTGCTGAATGTTTGATTCATTGATAAATATAATCATTTCTGCAGGAAAAAAATCATGGAATCCCAGACTTGTTTGGGTTGGGAGGGAGCTTAAATCCCCCCCCAGTGCCACCCCTGCCAGGACAGGGACACCTCCCACTGTCCCCGGTGCTCCAATCCCAGTGTCCAGCCTGGCCTTGGGCACTGCCAGGGATCCAGGGGCAGCCACAGCTGCTCTGGGAATTCCAGCCCAGCCAGGAATTCCCAATTCCCAATCTCCCATCCATCGCTGCCCTCTGGCAGTGGAAGCCATTCCCTGTGTCCTGTCCCTCCATCCCTTGTCCCCAGTCCCTCTCCAGCTCTCTTAAAATGCCCAAGGCCAGGTTGGGCTTGGAGCAGCCTGGGACAGTGGGAGGTGTCCCTGCCATGGCAGGGGTGGCACTGGGCGGGATTTAAGGTCCCTCCCAACCCAAACCAGTCTGGGATCCTGTGACCCTCATGTTGAAACCCCCACCAGTGACAGCAACACCAACAGTGGCTCTGAGGGATGTGCAGGATGTCCCCAGGAAAGGAGATGGGAAGAGCGAGGACTCTCTGCCACCTTTTCCTGACCACAAAGAAATGGGGAGCAGGAATGGAAAACGTTGAATTAAGCAGCTGATTTGTCACCAAATTCGATGTATGCTGCCATGGTGACTCACGAGCCCCAGGCACTGTGAGAAGGGGGCTGTGCTGGAGCCCTGGGGACACAGAGGGACAGCCGGGGGGACATCCTGCCTGGTGGGGGGCAGGAGCAGCTGGGAGGAGGCCGGGCTGAGCAGGAGCAGCTGGGATGGAGGTGCTGCCCTTGCCAGGTTCCCTTTGCCTGAGGAGCACTGGTCACAGATTTCCCTGGAACACGGGGCACTCCTTCCAGGACAGCCTGTCTTTCCTTCCCAAAGTGTCCCTAACGCAGCATTCCTTCAGCTCCCAGGGCTGGCTCCTGCTCCCACCCTGCTCCATCCCTGGGAGGCTTTGGGGTCCGAGATCAGGGCAAAGCCCCACTGCTCCTGACAAGGATCTGCTCCTTCCAGCTGGCCATTTCTGCATGACTTGAGAGCACCAGGAGATTACAGAATGTCCTTTCCTCTTCGGGGTTTTTAATTAACATTTCTATTATCGAGCTTAATTAGCGCAGCTCTGGTTTCCATCTGCTTTTCCCTGCTGCAGACGCTTTGCTCCGACATCCTGCAGCCCGTCATGAGGATTAATAAATGAGCAGTGCCGCGCTCACACGGCACATCTGGAGCCACACGACCTTGGGGACAAGGGACAGCCACTCTGGTTTATTCCTGGTGTCACCTGGAGGTGTTCCTGACACTCTGGCCGCAGGAGCTGCGCGTGCCGGGAGCGCTGGTCCAGCTGAGCCCGGCTGTCTCTCAGAGGCGTCTGGGTCACTGGGGATGAGCAGGATGCCATCAGCTCTGTCAGCCAGGGCCCTGGGTTGTGGCCACGTCACCAGAAGCGACGCTGGCCCCGTGCAGGGACAGGGCAGGACGGAGCAGCTGATGTGCAGCGACCTTTTCACTCTGCTGGCAGAGATGGAAGTGCCAGCCGGGATCCTGTGAGGGAAGCAGCTTCTGATAGGTGACCCAAGGTGTCAGCCCAGGAGCTCCACGGGTGCCCCAGGGCACCTCCCTCAGCTCAGCCTCCTCTGCCCACAGAGCCCTCACCCGCAGCTCCCAGCCTCGTTCTCCACAGGCTCTGCCCAGAGTGTCCCTGTCCCTGCACAGCCACCCCTGCCCTGCTGACAGCTCCCGGGAATCCCCCAGAAAGGAGGCTCTGAATGCCAGGTACAGACCCATGGAACCCCAGAATGGTTTGGTTGGGAAGGGACCTAAAAACGACCCAGTGCCACCCTGCCATGGCAGGGACACCTCCCACTGTCCCGGGCTGCTCCAAGCCCAGTGTCCAACCTGGCCTTGGGCACTGCCAGGGATCCAGGGGCAGCCACAGCTGCTCTGGGAATTCCAGCTCAGCCCCTCCTCACCCTCCCAGCCAGGAATTCCTCCCCAATACCCAATTTAAACCTCCTTTCTGTTAATTTGAAGCCATTCCCTGTGTCCTGCCCCTCCATTCCTTGTCCCCAGTCCCTCTCCAGCTCTCCTGGAGCCCCTTCAGGCCCTGCCAGGGGCTCTGAGCTCTCCCTGGAGCCTTCTCCTCTCCAGGGGAACATTCCCAGCTCTCCCAGCCTGGCTCCAGCCCTGCGAGCAGCTCCAGGGACTCTTTCCTGCATCTCCAGGTCCTGCTGTGTCCCCAGGGCTGGGGCAGCTCTGCAGGTGGGGGTCTCACCTGGGGACAGGAGCACAGGGGCAGAATTCCCCCTTTCCTGCTGCCCACACAGATGGATCAGCCCAGAATTTGGGGGTTCTGGGCTGTCAGAGCTCACGGCCAGGGCACATCCAGCTTTTCACCCAGCAGATCCTCAGGCAAGGCTCCACCCTGGAGGAGACTTCAGCCCAACACAGAGCAGGGAGTGAGACTGGGAGGCACAGCAGGAGCACCCCAGGAGCTCTCTGAAGGCACCAAAACCCCTCAGCTCTCACTGCCCACCCCAGGAGCTCTCTGAAGGCACCAAAACCCCTCAGCTCTCATTGCCCAGCTCTGGTGTCTGTGTGCTCCGGCCCGGACCCAGGGAGAATTCCAGGGTAAGGAATTCCAAAGATCAGTTCCAGGGGAGATAACTGAATATGTGCCCTGGGTCTGACTCTTGTTCCTGCCCAAGCCAATGGCAAAAGCCATACCCCTGGCATCTTGGTTTCTATCACCAGCTTCCAAAGGTGTTTCTTTATTTCCCCATTCCTTCTTTCTACCCGACCTGAGCTCTGGGGGTGCCAGGGGTTGTGGAGGCACTCCTGGGCTGGGAGGGCTGGGGAGATGGATGAGATTGGCTGGATGAATCCCTCAGCGCTGTGCAAGGCAGCTCGGTTTTGGTGCTGATTAAGTGCCCTGGGGCACGGAGCTGTCTGAGAGCCCGGCAATTAGCAGGGACCAGAGAGATTGCGGAGAGCCTCTGTAATTTATCTGGGATTAAAGCAGGGAGGAGGGGTGTGCTGAGTCAGCAGGCTCTGTGTCATCCCAGCCCTGCTCCAAGATGGATAGCAGGACTTCCCCGGGCTGCTCCAAGAGGAGCTCAGCTGAAAGCTGCCTTAATGAGCCCAGCTTGGCGCCAGGAGCGAGCGTGGCAGGGACACACTTGGATTCTGTCTTGGATGATGGCAGGGAATTAATGCCTGGGGCCAGGGACAGGTGCCACCCTCACCCCAACGTCACCCTGAGCCTCCCGGGAACACACAGGGTGTTATTTATGCGGGGAAAACACTGAAATTACAGCCCCAAAGGAACAGGGACAACACAAACCCTACAGCTTCCTGCAATTAATTCTCACGGAGCTTTGCAAGAAGCTCGATGCTAATAATTTCCAGGGGTGGCCAATCCATCAGAACCCTTGTAAAGGTGTAGGAGTTCAGTAGCTGCAGTGCCTGCCAGGTGCAGCTGAAACCTGCCCTCTGTCAGAGGACACGCTCATTTCAGGATCTTCCCTCCTAATTTGTCCAAAACCGAAACGAACATCAGGAAAAGCCCTGGCTCACAGCAGAGGAAAAAGGGATGGGAAAACGTCCCTGAGGAAGGGAAGGAGGGTTAATATAGATGGGATATTGGGGAAAATTCCTCCCTGGGAGGGTGGGCAGGCCCTGGTACGGCTGTGGCTGCCCCTGGATCCCTGGCAGTGCCCAAGGCCAGGTTGGACATTGGGCTTGGAGCACCCAGGGAGGTGTCCCTGCCATGGCAGGGCTGGCACTGGGTGGGGTTTGAGGTCCGTTTAACCCAAAACATTCCTGGATTCCGTGATTTTCTTATTATCTGAAAGGATGGTGTGTTCAGGAGGGAGTTAAGGAATACTCTGATCCTTGCTCCATGCACCTGCAGAAGTGTGGGGCCGCTGACATTCCAGAGTGTTCCCACCTCACACATGTCTCAGATCTGGCGGCCGAGGCTGGAAAGAGCCGAGTTCAGATCAGCAGCAGGAAGTCACTGCAGGGACTCGCACTCCACAGCCAGCCCGGCTGAGCGCAGGTAACACAAATCCCCCAGAGCTTCCCCCTTCCCTGCCGTAACTCCAACTCCTTCAAGCCAACAGGCGCACTTATCTGCATTCCCAGGGGCGGAGAGGGGCAGAGCCCGGCTTTGGCAGATCCCCTGGGGTGAGGGCACCCCCGGGGCACAGAGCCCACGGGTGGGGCTCCCTGCAGGACTGGGCAGAAGTGCTGGGATGGCATTCCTGCCGGGGATTCTCTGCCTCCAGCAGGCAGCACGGAGGAGCCCGGTGCCGAACACCCCAGTTCCCAGCTGGACACTGCAGATGTGGCCTCTGGACCAGCAGAGGGGTGGGATGGCCCGGCCCCTGTCCATGGGGTCCACGTGCACCCACATGGGCTGGCAGCGGGAATGGGATAAATCCCACCCCGCGCTCTCCTCCCTCCATCCGTGCTGCTTCCACATCTCCATGGCAACCATCCCGCTCAAATGGCAACCAGAAACTGGAGACTGCTTTTAGGAAATTCTCCTGAAACCCTTCCTGCTCCTCCAGGTTCCACTGTGTGAAAACGTCTCCTGCCCGTGCAGCAGCGCCGCGGGGACGTGGTGAGTGTGGGGGCTGTGGCTTGGCTGGTTTCCCGGCACCAAACCTGGCTGGGTCCTCAACACCCCGAGCGCTCACAGGCACGAGAAATGGAGGTTTTATTCAGGGCATCACAGAAAGCCTCTATTAATTCACCTGGAGAGGAGTGCACCTTAAAATGGAAATGTGGCTCTGGGTCTGCCCACGGAGCAGGTCCTAGCTTGTGCCACAGATTATTAGAGGGAAGATCAGTTGTTGGCATTGTTTCTTGTCGGTTTGTGGCTGTCCCGAGGACTCCAGCACACACTGGACATGCTGTGGGACTCTCAGAGTGTCCAACACAGAGACAGAGGCTGGTCCTCCATGGCAGGTCATGGATCATGGAATAACTGGGATGGAAAAGCTCTCTGAGAGCACCAGGCCCAGCCATTCCCAGCACTGCCATGTCCCCAAGTGCCACAACAAGGTGAGGTGACCCTGCAGCCCCCTCCTGGCTGGGCACACCCTTCCTGGCATCAGAGGTCCTGGCACAGGTTCCGAGCTGTTGGAACAGTCCCTGTTTCCATTTTCCAAATATTCCTGCTTGAAGCACCGAAGCCACAGAATTTCCCTCCACTCCTCCTTTACCTCCTGGATAATTCAGCCTCCCAAAGGCTGGGGACTTCCCTGGAAGCACAGGAGGTCCCCCTTTGCTGCCTGGGGGGCACCAATCAATCCGAGGCTCCGTCTCTCCTGCGCGAAGTGAAAGCCAGCAGGCAAATCTGAAATCAATTTCCTATTTACTGGTGCTTGGCTGGGTTTTATTTGTGCCTCGAGAGGCAATCAGGGATCAGGTTTGTCTCGGTGTTTAGATAAATTAGTGGGAAGTGTGCAGCAGGACAAGAGTGTGCAGCACGTGGCAGTGCCACAGCTCAGGGCACAGCACCTTCAGCCAGCGAGGTGGCCACAGGTCCAGCTGCAAATCTGAAAATTTCAGAGCAGAAGGAATTAAATACCTGTTACAAGTCCAGATTTTGGGAAGGGCGATGAACTGGTGGCTCTGAATTCCCCCTGTGGGTGGAGAACAAGGCCAGCTCAGCGCCTCAGACGTGGAAGCAACATCAAAACATAAAATAAATAAAAGCCAGAGGAGGTTGGATACTGGGAAAATTCCTTCCTGGAAAGGGCTCTCCAGCCCAGGCACATCTGCCCAGGGCAGTGCTGGAGTGCCCATCCCTGGAGGGATTCAAAGCCCTGTGGATGTGGCACCTGGGGACATGGGGCAGTGTGGCCTTGGCTGTGGTGGGGAAGGGCTGGGCTAGATGATCTGAAAGGGATTTTCCAACCGACACAATTCTGTGATCCCATAAATCCCAAAGCCCATAGGAACAAAGGCCGTGTGTTGTCCCTGGAGCTTTGCTTGCTGAAGGTGACTCCTGAGCCCAGAGGTTCCCCAGGGTCCAGCTGCAGCACTCAGAGCCTGTCCCATGGAAATCCAGGGTGGGGAACAAACAGGAACAGAGGCTCAGGGGGAGAGCTGCCAGCCGCTGCAGGCTCCTGCAGGTGGGAAGGGTGATTCCATGGGGAGTAGGAGGCACGGGGCAGCCTCCCTGCTGCACAGCAGCTCCGCAGCTGGAATGGGAACTCCAGGAGAGGAAAAGCACTGCTGAGGGGTTTTTCTGCTGTCAGAACAAAAAAGAAGCAGCACGGTTCATTGCTGTGGCCTGCTGAACAGAAAACAAGGCTTTAAGCCTGAAGTGGTCTTTTTTAAACTCTATTTATATTTTCTTTTCCCATGGAGTCTCTTTGTGATCCTGTGGCACACAGGCTGGGAACAAGAGAGACCTTGGAGTGTCGCACAGCCAGCTCCACAATGAGCTGCTCTGAGCACATTTCTTAGGAATTTTAGAGGGGTATTCTCCCTTTTCAAGCTTCCTTTCAGTGCTTTCAGACGTGGACTCACCTTTCTGCTCACAAGCTTCCCCGTATCTGATGGGATAAACCTGGAACATGCCCAGGCTTAGCCACCTTTGGAAAAGAAATGTTACTGAATTGTTCCCTTTCCTCTCCCTTTGCTGATCCTGGAAGTGCAGCTGGTGGGTGGATCAGTGCAGCCTGAGCATCCCAGGCTGTGGGAAGGGAATTGGCTCCTGAGCCAGGATGGGAGAGCTGAGCAGAGGGGGAATCAGGACAGGGAATCCAGCCTTGGAAAACTCATCTCTGATGGAAAAACAATGCCCTGGCTGACGTTTGTGGTGAACTATGGTGGATTCTGGTCCCATCCTCTCAGAATCCTGGGATCACTGTGGTGGGAAAAGCCTTCCAGGACCATGGAGTCCAAGCTGTGCCCAATCCCTGTTGTATCAGTCTTCTTGTCAGAGGGTAGGAATGAGCCAGGACACAGACTGCTTGTTTCTCACAGCATGAGAAGGGCCCTGCTTTATTCCTCCTCACAGCTCAGCCATCCTGATTCCAACCATTCCCTGACTCTGGCTGCGGCAAGTCCTGCTGGAGGTTTCCCTTGCAGCCTCTGACTGCGGGGATTGGGGTGCAGGCCCTGACTGCGGGGATTGGGGTGCAGGCCCTGACTGCAGGGATTGGGGTGCAGGCTGTCACTGCGGGGATTGGGGTGCAGGCTGTCACTGCGGGGATTGGGGTGCAGGCCCTGACTGCGGGGATTGGGGGGCAGATGTCACTGCGGGCATTGGGGTACAGGCTGTCACTGCAGGGATTGGGGTACAGGCTGTCACTGCAGGGATTGGGGTACAGGCTGTCACTGCAGGCCTTTACCCAGCTAGACTGTGGCTGCAGGTTCCAACAACTGCTCTAACTGCAGCCCCAGACTGGCCTCACAGCAGCGATTCTCTCTCCAGGATCCTTTCTTCTTCCCGATCCTCCCATTCCCTCTTCCTCAAGGTTCCTCTTTGTCCTAGGCTGTCCTGGTTTAGGACATTCCTCCTTCATAACCCAGCCCACTCCCCTCACCCAGTCCCTTTTATCACACTTCTCTTTATTGGGTACAGCTGGGACTCATCAGGGGTGAGGCTGAATTGGGTAATTAACACAGCTGTAATTATCAGGGGCGAGGTCCCCTGCATTCCCTTCTACAAATCCCCACCTTGTCACCCACACCAACGTCCGGTTCCTCCTTGGACACCTCCAGGGATGGGCACTTCAAACCTCCCTGAGCCCCTGCCAAGGCCTGAGCAGCCTTTCCACGGAGAGATTCCTGCTGATGTCCAACCTGAGCCTCCCCTGGCACAGCTGCAGTGGAAGTTTGAGAAGAAACACTGATATTTGACCAGATTTAGGTATTTTTAGTGCAGACGTGAACCCAGAACTGATTTCTCCAGATGTTCCTCTCACCCTTGGGAGCTGCAGCGCTGAGGGACTCTCAGGGAGTGTTCCTGGTGTTTGCTCCTCCCTGGATAATTTTCTTTGCCTTAGAAGTTGGAATTTATTACCCGTAACTATCAGAAAAACCAGCAAACAGGAGAAGCATCCATCATGTGTCCATCACACCTCTTTAAACCCCATGCTCCTCTCATTCCCAGTAAATAACCTGCAAAATTATGTGAAAATAAAATCCCATCATAATAAAAATGACTTTTTAGGCAGTTGGCAAAGCAAATTTCCAAGCAAGAAAAATAGAAGCCTGGGAAATAACTCAATATTCAAGATACCAGACCATCTTCATCAGCCTGTGTTACCAGATTAAGTTGTCAATGGAAAATCTTGATTTAAGGCTTTTTTTCAGAAGTGCTGTGACTTAGATATTGAAATTTCCCAGCAAATAAAGTTGTACACAGGGATAAATCAGCCCCTTCTCTCACAACATTTGCTCAGGGATTTAATTTGAAAGCTGAATAGCTTATGGCATTTATTATCAGCTCATTGAATGACAAGTTTAAACTTCAGTTAAATATTCAGCCTGCTTTTAATGTGACATTTTCACTGCTCGTGTGCAGCAAAGTCTATTTATTATTCCCAGAATAAAGTTCAAATATGGGGAAACAAGCCCAGGAAGAAGAAGTGGAATATTGAGGAGTGATGAGTTTATTTTAACTGCTCTGCCAGCTACTTTTAAGAACAATTATTCACTAACATGCTGGGTTTTGGAAAATTTTGCTGAATTGCAGCATTAGAGGGTCATTAAGATGGGTTGGAATTTCCCCAGGCCCCCATGACTGTTCCTGCCCTGTCAGTCCCCTGTGAGAAGGATCCATCCAGAATATCTCATGTATTCCCACGGGATCACATCCTGAGACTGCTTTCATAAACTGCTAAACTTCAAACAAATGCATCCTTTTCCCCTTCTTTTCCTGACAGGATTTATTCTTTATTTTAATGAATGTCAGAAACTTCCTTCTGCTTTTCAGCCTGAGCTCATCCATGGATGCTTGAAATCCTCTTTTCCTTGTGGCAGCCCCGTCCTTCAGGATAAATCCTTCCCTGGTGTCCAGCCCTGTGTTTCTCCGAGGCAATCCCACCCCTCCCAGTTTGGCTCATCCCATTAATCCCCGCTTTCAGCCCCTCCCAGGGCAGAAGCTCAGTTTGGGTTTGGTGTAGGCAGAATTAACGTGAACTGGGCACGAGGAGGACACCAAAGCTGCTGGGCCAGCTCAGCACCAGAGCTCCTCCCACGTCAGGGCTGGGATGGAGTTTTCATGGAATTCTGGAATGGTTTGGGTTGGGAGGGACCTGAAATCCCGTTTATTCCAGCCCCTGCCATGGCAGGGACACCTCCCACTGTCCCAGGCTGCTCCAAACCCAATGTCCAGCCTGGCCTTGGGCACTGCCAGGGATCCAGGGACAGCCCCTCTCCTCCCCTGCTCTGTTTCAGCCGTGTTTGATGTGTTCTGCACCCAGCACATCCACCTCCCATCCTGAGAACAGGGAATAAATCAATAAATCACCGTGCAGAGCCCCAGGTGTCTGCGCCCACCCCCAGCTCAGCATTTCTAAGCTCAGGTCGTGCCTCTCCGAGGCTCCCTCCTCTCCTCTCCCTCCTAATGAAAGCAGCTGAACTCCAGTGTTATCTGCAGAGCGCACACGGATAAAAACCAAAATAAGCACCAGGAGCCAGGCTGGGAGCGCTGGAAATGGAAATCTGAAAGCTTTTTACTGCAGCAAGCCCATGAATAAAACCCACTGCACGTCCCTGGGAAGAAGTGTTATCCCTGGAAATGAACTTCCCTGGCTGACAGGCTCCAAGGGGCCCTCGGCATCCACACAGAGCCCCGGGGAAGGATGTACTTGGAATTACAGGAGCTGTGTCACCTGCCAGCCCTCACAAGGCAGCGCAGTGTTGAATTTCGAGCTGGTTTTGATTCTCTAGGCTGTTGAGAAAGGCCTGGAGCAGTTTGTTTGTCACAGGCATTGTCACAGGCTGTGTCCTGCACCGTGCCACAGCCAGGATGTTGCTGTGGTGGAGGAGATGCAATTCCTCTCGGGCACAAGGAAAAGCACTTTACAAATATAAATTATTTGCATTTATCCCATTTAAATGCTGCACTGGAACGCGATGTTGCACGCAATCCCAGGAGAGAACAGGTTAAAGTAGAAGGAAAAAAAGGTAATGGGAAAAAGAGGAAGCAAATAACTTCACCAGTCAGTTTCTTGCATTAAATATCTGCCTCCAGATATATTTCATACCCAGATTTCAGCAAGAGCCAGAAGTGCTTTACTCTGGTCATCTACAATATTATAAAAAGTCCTGCTGATGGATACAAAAAATACAGGATGGGACATGCCTGTCCTGCCAGGTGGCCATGGCTCTGGAGCAGGGACAGAAGGACAGAACCTCTGTGCTCAGTGTCACGGCAAGAACAACCAGAGTGCTCTGGGAGCAGTGCTGGGATCGGGAGCTGATCCCTCTCTCCCACTGGCTTTCATCTGAAGAGCTCCAGAAGGAGAAAAGCTTGGAGATGTTAATTATCCTGCCCAGCCCCGGGAGGCTGACCGGGACCAGCTCCTGTGCCCCGTCTGTGGCTGCAGCTCAGGGACAGCCCCCGAGCCAATGATGATCCTTACATCACCAGACAGCTCATAAAAACGGGCAATTACTGCTCCAAAGGGAGTGAAAATACAGCCTGGACTGGGGCAGCACCGCGTGGTTTGTGTGGGGAGTCCCCAGGCTGGAGAACCCGTCCTCAGTCACTGCCCTGAGCCCGCGGGCTCCTGATCCCAGGGTTTGCTGGCACTTGGAGCAGCTGGGGCAGCAGAAAGTATCCCAAATTCCAGCATGGAGGTCCAGTGAGTTCTCCTTAAAATGGTCTCTTCTCGTCTGACCCTGGTGAGAACTTCCCTCAGGAAATGCTGCACGAGGAGCAAGGGGATAAAGGAGATTTTCTTTTTCCACCCCAGGGTTCAAAGCAGTTGGAACAATCCGGAGGAAAATGAATCCACAGAAGGGGGCCAGAGCTCACCCCTTTATGCCCCAATGGATTAAGGATTTCTCAGTTTGTAGGAATCAACCCCATCCCTAAAATCATCCGCAACAACTCCAGTGCCTGGCACACCTGGAACAGTGGGTGAGTTTAAAACCACCGGGGCTTGGAATGTGGGACAATGATAAAAACCCTCTCCAGCAAGCCCTGAGCGCCACCAAACATGGGAGCCCTGAGCTGATCAGACTCCTTTGGGACACAGCTTTGTCCAGCCCAGCTGATTTCTCGCCCAGCAAATTTCATTTGTGCCACCCCCAGCGCCTGCAGCTCCCAGCCCCACCATTCCCAGCCAGGGAGACCCCTGGATCCAGCCCATCCCTTCTGCCCCACTAAAACCTCTGCCCTCCCAGGGATGTCATGAGGGAAAAAAAAAAAAAAAAAACAAAAAACCACAAACCCGACAGCTTTGTCTGCAAATGGGAATTTCCAAGTCTGGAAATTTCTATCACTTCACAACCCCCAAAATGTGAATTAGAGCCGGGTCCATCCTTCACGGCAGGCTTTGACGGGCTCAGGTGCTCCCTCCTGGTGCAGCTCCTCCTCCCCTGCCCTCCCACCACCTCCAGAGGGGCCGCAGGAAGGGTGGAAATGGGAAGAAAAGTAGGAATTGCTGATTGCTGCGCATGAAGGGGGCTCCCCACTGCAGCTGGGATCCGCTTGGGGTCCAATTCCCACAAGAAGCAGAGTTCCTGTGGCAAAAGGAAATCAGCTCCCACCGAGGCCAACTCCTTGTTCTGCCTTGTTAAAGTCAAGTGAAATAAATGAAGTAAGGTAAAAAAATAAGGTACGGTATCATTAAATTCAAAATTAAAAAATATCAACTAAAATAATGTAGTAGCAAATAAGGTAAAGTAAAATTAGGTAAGGGATAATAAAATCAAAGATGAAGTGTAATGTAAAATTAAATTAAATGAGAAAATAAAATGAAATGAGGCAAAAATGTAAAAAATTAAAAATAAAATAAAAAATAAGATATAAAATAA
>WBMY01016086.1:128118-152250 GCA_013397315.1 Donacobius atricapilla
AACAGTAAAATAAACAAAAAAATATTAACAATAAAATAAAAAATAAAAATAATAAAATTAAAAAGAAATTTAAAAGGAAATAGAAAACTGAAACAAAGTAAAAATTAAAATAAAATAGAATAAAACAAAATTAAAAGAGTAAATTAAAAATAAATGTGCTAAACTGAAGCTGCCAAATGAGGAATGGGCAGTGGCTCCAAGTTCTGATGCTTAATTATTCCCAAAGCCACATGGTGAGGGGTTCAAGCTGAAATCCCTGGAACAGGGAACAAACTCGGGGGTGTGGGAGCTGCCCTGGAGAGGCAGAACAGGAACAGCTCCCGCGGGTCAGCAGTGACACCCAGCGCTGAGAGCACCCAGAGACACCCAAGGGCCCCTCCCTGCAGGTGGAAACCTGTCTCAGGAGGGATCAGCAACAGCAGGAAAGGGGAACAGAAGATTTCATGGAATAACAGAATCCCTGGGGCTGGAAGAGCCCTCCCACCCCACATTTCATGGAATAACAGAATCCCTGGGGCTGGAAAAGCCCTCCCAGCCCACATTTCATGGAATAACAGAATCCCTGGGGCTGGAAAAGCCCTCCCAGCCCACATTTCATGGAATAACAGAATCCCTGGGGCTGGAAAAGCCCTCCCAGCCCACATTTCATGGAATAACAGAATCCCTGGGGCTGGAAAAGCCCTCCCAGCCCACATTTCATGGAATAACAGAATCCCTGGGGCTGGAAAAGCCCTCCCAGCCCACATTTCATGGAATAACAGAATCCCTGGGGCTGGAAAAGCCCTCCCAGCCCACATTTCATGGAATAACAGAATCCCTGGGGCTGGAAAAGCCCTCCCAGCCCACATTTCATGGAATAACAGAATCCCTGGGGCTGGAAAAGCCCTCCCAGCCCACATTTCATGGAATAACAGAATCCCTGGGGCTGGAAAAGCCCTCCCAGCCCACATTTCATGGAATAACAGAATCCCTGGGGCTGGAAAAGCCCTCCCAGCCCACATTTCATGGAATAACAGAATCCCTGGGGCTGGAAAAGCCCTCCCAGCCCACATTTCATGGAATAACAGAATCCCTGGGGCTGGAAAAGCCCTCCCAGCCCACATTTCATGGAATAACAGAATCCCTGGGGCTGGAAAAGCCCTCCCAGCCCACATTTCATGGAATAACAGAATCCCTGGGGCTGGAAAAGCCCTCCCAGCCCACATTTCATGGAATAACAGAATCCCTGGGGCTGGAAGAGCCCTCCCACCCCACATTTCATGGAATAACAGAATCCCTGGGGAGGAAGAGCCCTCCCAGGCCACATTTCATGGAATAACAGAATCCCTGGGGCTGGAAGAGCCCTGCCAGCCCAGGCAGTCCCAGCCATGCCCAATCCCCACCCTGTCCCCAGCCCAGAGCACTCAGTGTCACCTCCAGGAATTCCTTGGACGCCTCCAGGGATGGGCACTCCCCCATAATCATAATTTTGGGTGTTGGAAGGCACCTGAAATCCCATCCAGCACCACCCCTGCCGTGGACAGGGACACCTCCCACCGTCCCCGGCTGCTCCAAGCCCACCTGGCCTTGGCTCAGGTGCACACCAAGGTGCACATTTCACTCCAAAAGGAACAAACTGCAGCTTCCTCTCCTCATTTTTCTCTGCTGGCACCCAAAACCACAACCCAAACCCTGCCCTCCAAATCAGCCGAGGAATTCCCCACCCTGTCCTGGTGTGGGGACGAGCAGAGGACAAGGAGGGAGGGAAGGGGCGTCCCCAGCCCAGCTGGGGGCAGATCCCTGCAGGGGACTTGTGGCTCTGCTCACCCTCACTCGCTGCAATCACAATCCCACAGCTCTTGTATTTCCCAAACAAACAAACAAACAAAAAAAAATCCAGCTGCCTATTAAAACTGAAATGAGGCATTTTGAGAGCTTTTAGATTTATACAGGCAATGCCTCAAAAGAAATGGATGGCTCCATTGTAATGAGAAAGAAAGAAAAACCTTTCCCAGAGCCCATTACAAAATAAATAATCAAAAAAAAAAAAAAAGTCATTGATGTCGCCCGCTCAACAAAAAAATATCTAATTTAAGGTTTATGACAAACATGACAAAACAAGCACGGGCTGCTCGGGATCATTCACGAAACACAGCAATAGATGAATAAACAGCCATAAGTAATGCAGGGAAAATTTGTTAATTAAACATTTAATGTAACCGAGCTCGTGAGCCGGCTGGGGGTTTAACTGAGCTCTATTTTTAGTGCTCACTGAGCTGAGCAGCTCCTCTACCCACACACAGAAATTACGGGGCTGGAGTTAATTACGGGTTGGGAAGCGCTACCTGGGAAATGGGGCTGGATGCAGAGCAAAAGTGAGGGGCTGGAGTGGGGGCCATTCCTTCCTGCTGGTTGGGGCTGTGTTTGGGATCTGCACCCCCGGAGATGTGTCAGTGATGCCTGAAGTGTTATCTCCCGTGTATTTCAGGCTCTGTGCTGCCCAGGGGCGCAGCTCTGAGCTCACACTCAGTGTCACTCAGCTCTGCACACAGCAGGGACACAAAACAAATCCTTCTCCTGCTGCACACCAAGGACAGCTGGGACAAGTGTTCAGGCCCAAAAGCACCAACAAGGCTGGGCTGGAGGGAGAAAACAAGAAGGGTGGGACTGCAGAACCTGGAGCTGGAATTGGACAATTAAACCCCAATGTGCAAATGGACCAAAATTTATAAAAGTGTGAGACCTCTTGACCATTTGTCCATTTTGTGCCCATTTTGGATCCATTTTGTGTCCATTTTGGGTCCACCTTAGGTGTAGCCCTGGCCAGGCTCTTGTCCTGCCCAAGTTGCTCCTTAAAGGCTTTTCAATAAATATCTACTTTATTCTCCAGCTGTGTCCAGCCTCTGTTCCAGGTCAGCCCTCCCAAGGCTGGGAATGCAGGGCACCTGCACAGGGCCAGGGGCTGCTCTGCTCCTCACCCACCCCAGGGCTGTGGGGACAGAGCTGGGACAGCTGATCCCGACTGTCCCAAGGGATGTCCCAGCCCAGAGGACACAGTGCTCAGCACCTGGAGCTGGGGGAGAGGGCTGGGGGCACGTCTGGGGTGATGGGGTTTGCATTCCCAAGCCGTGTGCTGTCCAGGGGATGGCTGAACGCCACGGGAAGTGGGAAATGAATGCCCAGATTTGCTTTTCCAACCAAGCTGTCTATCTCAACCCACGGATTCTCTCACTTCTGCCCTCCCAAATCTCTCCCCATCCCACTGGGAGAGCGAGTGAGAGGAGTGTTTGACAGCTGGGGTTGAACCCCGGGGGAAATCGCTGCTCCTGCAAAAATCAGCTTCCCTGGAGCCCCCCAAAAGCCCTGGTCCCTTCCCTCCTCTCTGTGCCCAAAAAGCACCTCCTGCTATTGGCAATCAGCCTCATTTGGAGTGGCAACCCCAGGGAAGAACAAAGCAAAGTCTCCCTCTCCCTCATTAGTGTGGATGTTCCCGGGCCACCCCAGCAAACTGCTGCCCTGGGCTTTGAGCAAGCCTCCAAAAATCACAAGAACTTTTGGGGAAAAGAACAGCGATCAGTTAAATGTCAACAGTCACAAAGCGACAGTGAATGCTGCCCAAAACTGCCTGGGTTTCACTAATAACTGCTGCCCAAATAATCGGGGGGAATTTAAAGGTGCTGCTGTTTTATTTGGAGCAGGAAAAGCTCCAAGGTCCTGCCAGAGCAGCACAGAGCACCCGGCACTGGCAGGGCACAGACAGGATCTGAACACCACAGAAAGTGAGGCAAGATGAGGAAAGGCTCATTATTCCCAATGCCAGGCACACTCTGCTTCCTTTTCCCCTGCAGCATTCCAGCTGTTGTGGAGACCAGGCCACAGCTGGATGAGAAAAATGGGCATTCCCAGCTGGAAGGGGCAGGGACACCTCCACATGCCCGAGCCCCCGGCAGTTTGGGGTCAGAAATGTCAGAGGGATATTTAAAAACAGCTTTCTCCAGTGAGCTTTCAGCATTTCTGTTATTTTTGCTGTTAGAAAACAAGGCTTTGGGGAAGGGCGACTCCTCATGGGTGGGGAGAAGGGCAGGGTCTGCCTGCAGCAGCTCCTCGGGGAGACTTGAGGGGAATCTCTGCTCTGCCAGGGCTGCAGCCTCCTAGAGAGGAGGTAAAGGGGCACTTATCGGCAGATAATCCAGCATGGTCACAGTGGCAGTGAGAGATAACCCAGGCAAGCAAACGAAGTGCTGAAGTCTCCCTTTTCAGCTTCAAGAGCCACAGAGCAGGGAGACTGAGGCGTCTCCAGTCCCCAGCTCCTGCACCAGCCCCACGTTCTGGGGTTGAGTCCAGCCCCGGGTGTGTCACTAATAAATTTTATTTAAAAACCAGCAATGGCAGCGTGGCTGAGCCATCCTCCTCCCAACAAGCACCAAGGCACCTCCTAAAGCCATCCCTCATCTGCAGAGACTAATAAAGCTGTAAGACTTTAATAAGGTCATTAAGACTTAAAAGATACTGGGAAGGAATTCCTGGCTGGGAGGGTGGGGAGGGGCTGGGCTGGAATTCCCAGAGCAGCTGTGGCTGCCCCTGGATCCCTGGCAGTGCCCAAGGCCAGGTTGGACACTGGGGTTGGAGCAGCCTGGGACAGTGGGAGGTGTCCCTGCTATGGCACTGGCTGGGGTTTAAGCCCCTTCCAACCCAAACCTCTCCAGGATTCTGTCTGATTCTATACAATCGAAGATTAATAAACCCATAAATAAGACTTTCTTAAGTCTCTCAGCAGCTGTGTCCCCTCCAGTGACCCAGAGGCCACAGGAATGGCAATCCCAACCTCCTGGCCCAGCTCCTCCCAGCAGAAGCAGCAGAGGAACATCCACTACACCCCAAAATCAAAGGCCAGGCTAACCCCAAATCCAGCTCTGAGGGCAGAGAAAGCCTTCCAGGAGCCTTTAGCACATTAACTACCTCGTGACAACACGCTGACATGCACTTCATTACTCACCAAACCCTTGGATGTGCTGTTAATAAAATCCATTACGTAACAGCTGTTTATTTTTAAGCAGCTCAAGCCTCTTGCAGCAGAAACCAGAACCATTTATTCAAGTCCAAAACGGATTCAGAGGCATTCAGGCTGTGTGGAACAGGCTGTTTGTGCCTGATACTCCTGCAGAAATGTTGAGGATGCTTGATCCCTGTGGAAGGATGCCCCTGTCAGTGCTGAGGTGGCAGCCAGGGCCGGGGTTATCTCTGCCTGCTCCGTGGGCAGCACAGAGGAGCCTGCAGCAGCAGAATGAGGATTCAGGAAGTTGGGAAGTTCAGTGTGAATATTCAGTAAAGAGCTTTTTCCCTCTGGGGAGCCTTCTCCAGCGCTGCTGCCTGCTTGTGCCCGGGCTGAGATCCCTGGGAGGGTTTGCTCCTCGGAGCTGGGAGCTGGTGTTCGTGGCTGTGCTCAGCAGGGACCTCGAGGTGCCTGAGCAGAGCAGCCCCACCACCCCAGCACTCCCTCCTGTCACCCTGATTTTCCAGCCTTCTCTTCTGTTTCACAGTTTCATAGTTTAGGTTTTTTCTCACTCTTTGGTCTGTAAACACTGGGCAATAATTTCGTAATTTCAAGGTAGTTTTCATTCCTGTTCCTAGAGCTATGGACAGCTGATGGACAGTTGTCTTGACCAATGGGATGGGGCCTTCTCCCCCAGTCCCCGGCCTTTGGAGAAATACTATATAATGGAGTCAGATCTTTTTAAATAAATCAGTTTCAGTTTCATGCCTTCTGAAAAGTGTGTGTGTGTGTGTGTGTGATGAACAACATCACCCTCCCTCCGTAAAAGTCACCAGAATTCCTGCCCTGGGGGATGCCTTTGGTGCCAGCTCACCCCATGGAGCTGGGGATCCCCTCCTGGGGCAGGACACTGCTGCTGGCACATCCCCAGCGGGGTCCACGCCGAGCTCCCGCTCCCAGGAGGGTTTGGGATGTAGGAGTGCGTTTCCACACCCAAGGAAATTATTCTGTTTAAGGGAAAGAGTCTCAGTTTACCTCTGGACGTGTGAGCAAGCCGAGCTAGAAAGTTCTGTGCCCTTCTCATTGGCACTGCTCGGGCTTTGCAGAGGTTTCTGAAAACCTGGAGCTGTTCCTGTTGGCAGCAAGCCAAATTGTCCCTGCTAGAACACGAAGTGTTTAAGGAGGGGCACAGAAGTGCTCAGGGGCTTTTTGGGAGTGTCCTAGTCAGGTGTCGACTGCCTCTCTGGCACCTGCAAACGGCTTTATTCTTCTGTTTCTGTATTGTTCGTCATTTTCTATTTTATGAAAAATTTGCTGTGTAAAATACACCCAAGGAGCTGTCTCACAATATTATTAAGCCACTCTGGGAGGTTGCAGGTCAACCCTCAGACTTGATACATCTTCACGAGGCTTATTCCAGTCTGGGCAAGTGTAAGACTATCACTGGGACATCTCCCTGTGCTTTCAGGAGCCCTGGGCTCATCCCACAGCCGCAACAAGCACAGTAGAGGCAGAATTTGCAAGCAAGGATTGGATCCTGCCAGAGACAATTCCCTCCAGGGAGCAGCAGGTAGGATCTGCTCCACGGTTTAATTCCTCACTCTAATGCCACAGATAAACACCCTGAAAAAGTATTTAACAAATACAGAAGATTTCCAGCTGCCAAATGCCACTTGAGTGAGTCCAGGAGCGGCAGAAAGAGAGGGATTTATGTCTGCAGAGTTAAAGGGGCAGGATGCCAGGGACAGCTTCAAAACCTGCCCTAAAAACACGGCAAAAGAGGGGAGATTTTGATTAGAAATTAGGGAGAAGCTCGTCCCTGGGAGGGTGGGGAGGGGCTGGGCTGGAATTCCCAGAGCAGCTGTGGCTGCCCCTGGATCCCTGGCAGTGCCCAAGGCCAGGTTGGACATTGGGCTTGGAGCAGCCTGGGACAGTGGGAGGTGTCCCTGCCATGGCAGGGTGGCACTGGGGGGGATTTAAGGTCCCTTCCCACCCCAACCATTCCACGAGTTCATGATTTTAAACAAAGGGCTTTCCTGGAGCCTCAGCAGAACACCCCTGTGGAAGGCTTTGTTGAAGCAGCACACGTTTCTGGTTTAGAGTCCCAGGGTCCAGGAGCATCTCTTTTTTTCCCAGCCCCTGTGCCAGTCCCTGTGCCCTGTCCCTGCTCAGCTCTTTCCCCACACCAATCCCTTGCAGTCACCCATGGCTCATCCCTGGAGCCCGCCTGCTCCCGAGGGAAGCAGGAGGAGCACCCTGGGGTGTGCACCCAGAGAGGGCAGGGGTGGCTGGGCAGGAGTGGGGCACAGCGATTGTGGGGTGCTGTTGGAGCCCCGGGCACTGAGAATTTCAGATTTCTGTGCTGACAGGCACTGACCCCCATGCAAACACTGCATTGACCTGAGGCCATGGAAAAGGCTCCCAAAATTGAGTTGATAGCACTGGGATTGTGAGTGTGGGGTTTGAATAGAAGTGTGTGATCTCACAGGGTGCAAAACTTAGAGTTTAAGAGTTTAGAATACAGCAATATTTATAAATCAAGATGGAGGATTTAGGGCAGAGGCCAGTCCTTCTTTTTCACCTTCTTCTCCATGGTCTGGGTGGTGGTTTGTAATTGGGTAGAAAAATTCACATTGCGGGCCATGGGTGGTTGGTTATTGGGTTAAAAGTAAAAATAATTTAGGTGTCATTTCCTAATTGGACAATTTGTGCTTAAAAGGCCTCATAGAGAGATGGAGACAGAGCCATGTTCTGCTTTGTTAGCTAGAACTCCCAGCCTGTGAGACTGTAACAAAAATAAGAATTAATAAACATCTGAGTCCAAATATGAAACGGCGTCTCTCGAGCATTTAATCCCGGCTCTGTCAGAAGAACAGAAGATAAAGAAGCAACAGTGGACCCTTCACCCCTCTGATCTGGGGCTCCAGGATCACTGGGACAAAGCTCCTGCTCCACCACAGGAACCTGGGAATGCTTAGGCTGGAAAAGCCCTCCCGGGCCACGGAGCATCCCCCAGCCCTGCCAGGGCCACCCCTGACCGCTCTGAGCACCCCCAGGGCACAGCAGCAATGCCTGGGGCAGAGCAGAGCCCTCCCTGGCTGCAGCACAGCCCTGTCCCACTCCCCAGCAGCTCTCCTGCAGCTCCGGAGCTCAGCAGCGTGGAGCACAGGGCTGCAGGCAGGAGCAGGAGCCAAAGGCAGGGCTGATTGCTGCTCTGGGTGTGGGAATGCACAGCCAGGGCTCCAGAGAGTGAAAGGAGCCTCTGTCCCTGCTCCTCAGCCCGGCAGCAGGCTCAGCTTGCCCTGAAAGCAGCACTTGCTTTGTGGACACTTCCAGCACCCGCACGGATCCAGCGCCTGCAGGGGTCCAGCACCCGGGGGGTGTCGTCCTGATTTTTTATCCTTTTCTTGTGTCTCACAGTTTTCATAGTTTAGGTCGTTTCTCACACAGGGGTGTTATAAATAAAAGCAATGTTTTCCTTAATTCAAGGTAGTTTACATTCTTTGTCTTGGAGATACGGACAGCTGATGGACAGTTGTCCTGACCAATGGGATGGGGAGAGGTGTCAGCCTTCTCCCCCAGTCCCTGGCTTTTGTAGAAATACTATAAAAGTGGAGTCAGATCTTTTAATAAACAGTTCCTGCCTTCTCACCAAGGTGACTGTGTGTGTATTGAACAACAACAGGGGGGATCACAAGGAATGGGGAGAAATGACTGGGTGGGCACTGAGGGCACCCCTGAGTGAAGCAGGAACTGTTTCTTTGGCAACACAGAAAATTCCTCGATTAAAAACGGACTCTGGAAGAGCCAGCCAGGGCTGGGCACCCACCCCGTTCTTTTTATTAATCCTGACACCTTCCAGAGGCTGGGATCAAAGCAGAGCTGGGGAGAGCCCCAGCCTTGGGGCAGCCTGGGGGCTCTCTCTGAACCTCCCGGGCTCCAGGAATAATTGTCTGGTCCGTGGTCTGAAACGAAGGCAGGGAGATGAGAAATCAAGGAAAGACAACGAGCCACAAAAGTGAAATAAATCTGCCTAAATTATTCAGCAGCCTTGATGAGTGCAGCACTTCAGAGCACTGCAGAGAGGCTGGGCCGCCTTCCCTTAGTGCCTAATGAGGAATCACAGGATCCTTCAGGTTGGGAAGGAAATTGGCTCCCTGATCCAGGATGGGAGAGCTGAGCAGAACAAAGGAGAAGGTCAGGAAAGGGCATACAGCCTTGGAAAACCTGGTTCTGATGGAAAAACAGAGCCTTGGTTGAGGATTGTGGTAAACTACAGTGGATTCTGGCCCCATCATCTAAGAATCCCAGAATCCCTGAGGTGGGAGAAGCCCTCCCAGCCCATGGAGCCCAAGCTGTGCCCGATGCCCACCTGTCCGGATTTTCACCCCGACATTCCCCTAATTCGGGGTTTTCCATCTCTCAGAGTCCCGTGCCAGGGTTTAAAAGATGAGATGGAACCTGTGGCTCGCTCCCCAAAGGTGTTTATTCCATTTCTGATCTCAAGGCCTCACAGCAGCCTCAGGGCACTGAAGGAAAGCAGCTACAGGAACATGGGCAGAGGGTCCAAGGTAGTTTTTAAAGATTTCTAATCCAATTAACTCTAAAAGCTGCTGTATTTACAGTTTTGTGCCAATTACTGTCACCTGTTCTAAACACGCAATTCCTACATCAAATCCATCCCACCAATGTCTCTGTGCCACCGTCGGAGCAGGAGATGGAGCAGGAGCAGGAGCAGGAGAAGAAGAAGAAGAAGATTAGACACCGCCCAAAATTCTCCATCTTGCTCTGATCTAATTCCAGACTAAAAACTCAAAACTACAAATTTTCATCCTGTGACAAACTAAACTACTATTTATTTCAAATCTTTGTTGTTTTCAATCCATCTCTGAGCGTTGGAAGTTTTTCCCATGGACTGAGGACAAAGGCAATGCTTTCCTGGGGTCCCAGCCGGGGTCTGGGAGCCCCCAGGGCAGTTCCAGGGGTTTTCCACCTGCCCTGGACTCCAACACCCACCCTGTCCCCAGCCCAGAGCTCTGAGTGCCACCTCCAGGAATTCCTGAACCCCTTCCCAGAGGCACATTTCCATGTCCCTCCTGCTGCCAGGCTCTGCACAGCCTGGCAGAGGAGCTGAGCCCATTCCCTCTGTGCTCTTCCAGGGCCAGTGGTGATTTAGGATTTGCAGGTGCATTCGGGATTTTGTGTTTGGGTTGAGTTCAGAAATAAGAGCAGAAAAAAAAAAAAACAAAACCAACCAAACAAAAAAAACCCCATTCCCATCCTCGGTGCTGGGCCATGGTCTGGAATTCTGACAAGCAAATCTCCTTCCTGCCGCTCCCAACACGCAGTGATTGCTTTCCCAGCTCCGTGGAAAGTTCAGGAAGAGCTAATGAAGGTGCCACGGCTCTTTGCTGGCAATCAGCTCCCGGGAGAAAATTGCAGGAGCCCGAGAAATTGGCAAAAGCTCCGAGCCTCTCTGCTGCATCCTCAATTACAACAATCAGCTCCAAACCCTGCTCTGCAAACTAATTGTTTGTTATTCTGCTGCAGATCTGGAGAGGTTTGATGTGCCTTTGGATGAGCACTGTTTTCCAAGGAAGCGGCACAGATCATTCCTGTCCCTTTCATTTCCTGAGAAGGTAACAAGGAAAACACAGTTGGCCTCGCTAAAACAGAGCTGAATTCCTGGCTTTAATTTAAATAAATGCAGCAGATCAGCAAGTTATCCACATTAACTTCGTGGCATCACGGGAATTAAGGCCAGAAAATGATTTACACAAAAAAAAACAGCAAAGCCACAGACTGAAACAACCCTTCCTTGCCTGTCCCTTTCCACAATTTCTCCTCATCCCTGATCCACAGGGCATTCCCACCCTCTCCCACACCACAATCCTGCCCTGTTCCCACTCCAAAACACGGGGCAGCTCCACAGCTGGAGCCTGATTTCACTCCTCCACAATTCCTCACTCTGGTTTCTCTGGATGCTTCCTCTTCATCACCTGCAGGTTAAACTCTCCATCCTGCCCTCGGATTTATCCCCAGCCTAGCTGAGCCCCCCTTTCCATGGATCTGTGCTCCCAGATGTGTCCAGGTAAACACGTTCTCCTCATCCTGCCTCTCGTCACTCTGGGCTCACCAAGGCCCCTCCAGAAAAACCTCCCTGAGCTCACGTGAGTGGAAGGAGGAACAGAAAATTCCTACTCTAGTTGTTAACAAGTGATTTGCTTTTTACTTGCCTCATTCAGTACAAATTTTCGGCCCTTGTGGCAGATGGATTAAATAGAAGGAGGGACCCTCCAGATTCAGGTACTCAGGGCATTTTTGGAAAAAACCCCCTCATGTTTTAAAAGCTTTTAAAATAATATTAAAAGTTTTTAAATAGCTTTTAAAGCTTTAAAAGCATTTTAAATAAATTTCCAGAGGGGAGATATAAAATCATTCCAAGCATTTAAAATCACAGGGATTCCACCCTCATCCCTCAGCTGAGAGGTGCAGCTCTGAAGCCTGAACAGATATTTCTTTTCATCCACTCAGCTCCTGGCCAGCCCCAAACCAGCAGCTCAGACTCTCCAGGACAAGCCATTCCTCCTGCACGCAGCTCCTGGTGGACGTGAATCTGGAATGTGCTGTGTGAAGAATCTCTTCTCCTGCCCCATCGGCGCAGAAAAGCCAAAGAGTTTCCAGAGGGCTCCTGTAGGAACAGAAGGGATTCCCCATCCTGGGTGTTTTAGCCTGACACCCTCCTTTCCCTTCAAACATCTCCCTTTTCCATCCAATTTCCACTCCGGCTGGAGAACCTGTGGGACATTTCAGCTGGGAGAGGCTCCTCCAGATCACAGGGAATGTGCTTCAGGTGCCAGCTGCCAAGGAAAAATCCCATGGGCCCTGGAATCCATCCCTCCCTGTCTGCCTGAGCCTGAACTCCTTGCTTGGGAAGGAGATCACCAGGAAATATCCCAGTACACATCATCCCACAGAAAATGCGGGGGATTTTTCCGAGGTGCTCAGCTCCCTTCGCTGATTTGGAGCTGCTTTGTGTATTTTGAGCCTGTGGCCAATGGACACCGATTCTCCTTAAGGTTTCTCCACTCCAGCAATGACTTGGGGAGGAAAAAAAAGCAAAGGAAAAGTGTCAGGGAAGCGGTGAGCAGGCTGTGTCCTTATCTGTCACCTCCCCCTGCCAGGTGAAGGCTGTCCCCATCTGACAGCAGAGCGCTGGTATCTGTGAGCCTCCAGGGGAGAAGTGAGAAGATTGTTTTCAAAGAGGAACTTCAGCTTGGAAGTTTCACTGTTGTTTCCAAAACAAGCATTCCTGTTATTTCTAAAGCAGGAGATGCAGTTGGGGCTGCCTTTATCCAAGCCTGCACCCTGGGGTGGGTCCCTCCGCTCCTGGATCAGCTGGGCTGATGTGCTGCTGATGCCTTGGGAGGGCTGACCTGGAACAGAGGCTGGACACAGCTGGAGAATAAAGCAGATATTTATTGAAAGGCCTTTAAGGAACCACCTTGGGCAGAACAAGAGCCTGGCCAGGGCTGCACCCAAGGTGGAACCAAAATGGGCACAAAATGGGCACATAATGGACACAAAATGGACAAACGGTCACAAGGTCTCACACTTTGATAAGTTTTGGTCCATTTGCACATTGGGGTTTAATTGTCCAATTCCAGCTCCAGGTTCTGCAGTCCCACCCTTCTTGTTTTCTCCCTCCAGCCCGGCCTTGTTGGTGCTTTTGGGCCTGAACACTTGTCCCAGCTGTCCTTGGTGTGCAGCAGGAGAAGGATTTGTTTTGTGTCCCTGCTGTGTGCAGAGCTGAGTGACACTGAGTGTGAGCTCGGAGCTGCGCCCCTGGGCAGCACAGAGCCTGAAATACACGGGAGATAAAACTTTAGGCATCAGTGCCACCAGGGACACATCCCCATCCAAAGGGGACAGTCAGAAGGAGTTGGGGACAAAGGGAAAAGCACTGGGACAATGCTGTCGTGGGGAAGGGCTGGGCAGATGCAGTCCCATCTCTCTGAAATCCCTGCACAGCATTTGTAAAAATGGGAAAGCAGAGTCAAGGGATAAATGCCAGTGAATACAGAGCTTGGCTTGGCACAGAATCCCAGGATGGTTTGGGTTGGGAAGGACATTAAATCCCACCCAGTGCCAGCCCTGCCACGGGCAGGGACATCTTCCATGGATGATGTTGCTCCAAATCCCATCCTGCTTGAAGCTCTCGAATCTGGGGCCTTCACCCTTTTCCACCTTTGCAGCTGGGAGGGCCTTGGCTGCGGAGCTGCTGATTTCCTTCAGCCCCTGCGCTGTCTGTGCAGGTGCGTTGGTGCTTCCCACCCCAGACGAAGGGCCAGGAGCGCAGGAAAGGCTGGGAAATAGGAAAAGTTCCAGCAGCAGACTGCTTGGATAAGCACCAGCCCTCTGTACTGTCAGTCTGAAATCCCACAGGGCTCTTTTTCCCACCGGTGTTTGGGGAAGGAATGTCCCAGGGGTTGCTGAGGCACGGCTGCTGTTTGAAAAGGAGATGATTTTTGGGGAGGGGGTTGGAAGCACCGGCTCCCAACACCTGGGGCCCACAGATCCTCGGTCAGTAACTGGTCAGTAACTGGTCAGTAACTGGTCAGTAACTGGAGCAAATTGCCTTGGACAGGGAGAGCTCAGCTGGGAGCTGCAGGATCGGGGGCAGCACTGGGAGGTTGGCAGTGACCCCGGGAACTGGGAGTCCTCGCTAAGGAACCCTTTTGTCCTTCATCGTGCAATTTCTATTTCAGATTTGTAAATCTTCCCAGTTGCTTTCATCTCCCGCTGCAGGTTTTGAACATCTTGTCTTTTGTAGCACTTCAGAACATCAAATGGACGTGCATTGGAGAGGAGGATGCAGATTTCCAACACAAACCACACTTTCATGCTCACTTCTCCCTGAATCCCCTGCTTCAAAAAGCAGTGCCTTAGTGCTGCTGTAAATTTCCTTTAAAATCCATAAAAACATAAAACTCCAGGTTCAAGGGAAGGAACCAAAAGCACTGTGTTGCCCTTCAGAAATAAATCAGACATAAAACCACAACTAAGTGCCTGAAATGAAGTCAGAAGGCTGGCAGTGTTCCTGAAATTGGCTTGAAGTCGTGGGATCTAAAATCCTACTGGAACTCTTGGGACCTCCTGTTTTCTTTCTGGAATGTAAATATTCAGGATTCGTGTTTTCCAGCGTGGTGGGGTTGCTTTGGACCCAGAGCCACCTGTGAAAGGTGCTGGTGCAGGGGGAGAAAGCTCCCAGCACCTGGGGAACTGGTGCCTTGGGAAAGGAGAAAATCCTGCAGGATCACCAAGTGAGGTGGGGGAAACCAGAGCAAGGGAGAGGAGATTTTATAGAATAAAGGGTTGGTTTATTCCAGATATGAGGGGAGGGAAGGGAAGGGAAGGGAAGGGAAGGGAAGGGNCCCCTGCCTGTTCCCTGCTCCCAGCGCACAACACTCCCAGAACCCCCATTAGTAAACTATTGCCTTTTTCTCGTTATTTCATAATTACAAATTTAATTCAGCCCTTAAAAACCTCGCTTTTCTCCCAGCTTTGTTTTGCTCAGCTCATTCCAGCAAAACCTCTTCCCCAGGATTCCAGCAGGGTTGGCTTCTCCCAGCCTGCTGCTGAGGGGGAACTGTAATTCCTGAGCCAATAACCATCTCACACTCGTACGTGCATAATTTCGAATAAAAATATTGAGCACCCCGTGGCTGCCTACAAAGACGTAGATGAACTGTGAGCCTCATTTGTGCTGTGTGGATGCCCGAAAATCCCTTTTTAATTTGCTCTGTCACAGTTAAATATGATTGCTCAGACAGCACAGAGCATCTTTTATGGCGGGGAGACAAAGAAATCATTTGGATGAAAGAAGTGGGGAAACAAATTTCCAGCCAGATCTCAGCGCAAACGAAATCCCACTCTTGGTTCATGGTACATAATCAAGGTTTTATTAGTTCTAAATCAGCTCGTATGAATAGAGGGATAATGCAACCGCTGGGTAAAAATAGATTTTTAGGGAATTAACAGCACAAGAACATGGAGCTGCTGAAAGGAGAAGTGCCCAAGGAAGGAAATGAAATCTTATGGAGGTGAAAGCTGTGGGCTGTGGCTGTTGTGATTTGTACCAACAGGATCTGGAGCTCTCCAGGAGCCCTACCCGGAGCCAAGGGCACGGCTGGGATGAAAAGCCCTGGAATTCACAGCAGCAGACATGGCAGGATCATGCACGGGAGGGGCTGCTCCACCCTCACCCTCCCCAGAGAGCTGCAAAGACAGGGAATGGTTTTAAAGCACGGGAGGGGCAGGTTAGATGGGAGATTGGGAATTGGGAATTCCTGGCTGGGCTGGAATTCCCAGAGCAGCTGTGGCTGCCCCTGGATCCCTGGCAGTGCCCAAGGCCAGGCTGGACATTGGGGCTGGAGCAGCCTGGGACAGTGGGAGGTGTCCCTGCCATGGCAGGGGGGCACTGGGGGGGATTTCAGGTCTCTTCCGACCCAAACCATTCCAGAATTCTCAGTTTCTTCCTCTGTCCCTATTTCCATCCAGCTGGGACCATTTTGCTTCAGACTCATGCAATGTCACGGAAATTCAGACTGAGAGCAACCGGAATTCTCTCTTCTCAGAATCCCACCAGACTGCAGCCCCTTTTCCCACACCGATTTCCCCAGTGACGCTTTACCAGTTGCCACCAAGGCTGCCGAGTGCCTGACACAGGAACAAATCCCTGTCAGTGGCAAGGTGGGATTTGCCATCAGCATTTTCCTCCCAGACCTCACAAGAATCCTTGGATTTGAATACCCTTGTAACAAATGACGTTTCCCGCGAGTTTTTAGATTCCAGATGCAATTTGGTCATGCAGGAGGTCAGGGGAGAAACACCCAGACATTGCTCAGGTGTGGCACTTGGGGACATGGGGCAGTGGTGGCCTTGGCCGTGCTGGGGAATGGCTGGATTTGATCTTAGAGAGCTTTTCCAGCCTAAGCAATTCCATGATTCTCTAACCCCCAGCAGCATTAGGTTAGATTTCTGTGTATATACAGCTATGTGCACTATCTATATATAAAATTATATATATACATGAAATAGAAATATATAAAACATATTAAAGTATTTCTGTATAAATATAAAAATATAAAAATATACCACAATACATCGGTATACATTATAAATATAATCAAAAATATTTATATTTATATATAAATATAAAAATTATATTTAAAAGTATAAATATATAAAAATATCTATCAATCACACTAAAATGTTGTTCTTGGAAACCAGGCCAACAATAATATCAATAATATTTTCTGCTTATGAAAAAAGCTCCAAGGTAAAAGTTCTTCAAATTGCAATAATTCCCTGCCAAGGAAGTTAAATTGAAATTTTGAAGCAGCCCCTTGGGCTCTCACACAGGAGAAATCCACACCTGCCTGGATTGGAGAAGGATTTTTGAGGCTGTTTGGATGGTTGGGTTTGGGATTTTTTGCAGAACACATTTTGTAAAATCACCTGGAAAGGCTGTCAGGTTTGCACATGGAGGATCTGCAGGGTGATTAATAAAGACCAGCCTCCACTCTGTTCTGTGGGAGCAGAAGAAGATTCCAGTATTTATACTGATAAAAGAGAACAGCCCCACATCTGTTTGCTTCTCCGGGCCCCTGCCCAAGGGATTGAGGCATCGAGACTTGAGCTGTTCCAACCCAGCCACTGCTCAAAGACAAAACCCCCAATTTTTCACCAGGAAATCCCATTTTTACATCCCAGAGACGTTCTAGTGATGGCCTGGGCAGTGCTGGGTTGGTCTGGAGCTCCAGAGAGGAGGGAAATGGAGCCTGAAGGTGCCTGGAAAGCCCTGCCTGGGAAAGAAACCCTCTGGAAATGGGATGTGATAGGGCAGGGATGCACTGAGAGGGAAAAAAAATCCTCCTTCCTCAGGGCAGAGGTAAGCCTGTGGAATTATCAGGCATTGAGCTGAAAATAAAGCTTAAGGGGGAGTTAATCACAAGGTACATAATTAACTTGTGGAATTCACTCCTCCACAGAGTATTGGAGAAACCAAACCATGAGGAGTTTCCAAAGGTCTGGACGAACGCAGGAAAAACAGATCCGTTGGTTGGTATTAAATGATGCCATTGCCTTTAAATTCCAAGCAGCTGGGAGAAAATGCTGGAGGAAAAACGTCCAGGGTTTTTTTTGTCCTCTTCAAATTTTCCTGGATATATTTTTTTTTTCCTCCTGCTGTCTGTGTGAGAACAGGGCCTGTGCAGGATCCCTGCTGGAAATATCCCTCAAGGGCTCTTTTCCTGCTGGGAGTTGATGCTGTGATCACTCTCCACCCCAGGGTGGATCATTTTGACAGGGATGGGGTCAGGCTTTGAGCAGCACAGGAGCTGCAGGATCCCAACAAATCAGAGCCATATCTGGGTGTTCCCTATGGAAAACAGACTCATCCCTCTGTCTCCTCTGTAAATGAAACTTGTCCATTTAACAAATGAAAATTAATCATTTTCTTTAATTGGTGGCTTGGTTCTGTACCTTTGCTTTCCAGTCCAGAGTGAATTTTATTTTTTTCCGGCATTAGAAATGGCAGATTTTGGGGGGAACATTTCCAAATGCTAAAAAAGAAAAAAAAAAATCAGGTTCAATTGGTTATTCCAGCATGTAAACACAGGACCATTAAAGCTGGAAAATGTCCCCAAGGCCACAGAGTCCCGGCTGTGCCCGATGCCCACCCTGTCCCCAGCCCAGAGCTCCGAGTGCCACCTCCAGCAATTCCTGGGACACCTCCAGAGATGGGCACTGCAAACCTCCCTGGGCAGCCCCTCCCATGCTGATGAGCCTCCCAAAATTAAAGAAGCTTCTTTTTTCTTTTTTCTTTTTTAATTTTTTTTCAGGCATGCTCGTATTTTCAATTAATAAATGGACTTACGTGGGAGCAAAGGCAAATTGCAGCGAGCTCTTAGGGATCCACATGAGCTGGTGATGGACAATTCACTTCCTCCTCCCGAGGGAATGCAGTGCCTGAATTTTTAGGAGCAGATGGAGCACAAATAACATTAAGAACGGGGAATTTTCCTAACCCAGAATGTTCAGTACAAAAGGAAATCCATTGACAAGCCAGGCCCGGCTCAAAAAAGTGGAAATCAGGTGGAGTTGCGGAACTTTGATTTCCAGCTCCATGTTGGAATGTGCTAATTGTGCCCTCTGGGAGCCGAGCCCTTTGAAAGCAGCATTCCTTCATCCATACATGAAATAATTCCTGGCTGTTTCAAGCACAGCCTTTATGTCTGAAGTAAACATATGTTGATCAGTTATTTCTAGAATAATGCACCATCTGCTATTTGACAACATGTTCCTCTGAGTGTGGTGATTAGTGACGGGTGAAAGGGAACAAACGTTTTCTGTGAGATTCTCCTCGCTCGCAGACGTCTCGGGAAAGCTGGGACCTGGGAATATTAATCTTCCAAGAGGATCAAAAGGTTGTTTAATCCAGCCCATGGCACTGAGGCAGGAGCACCCTGACAGATGGTTTTAACCTTCCCGTGCAAACACGCCCAGGAGGACACACCAGAGCCCCCCCAGCACGCTCCTAGCCCCAAAATCTGAGAAGCTTTATCTGTTCTGGACAATCAGTGTTGAAAAATAAATTGTCTTTTTTTTTCACAGATTATTTTATTAAAATATTACTGCAGTGGATATCAGCTGGGAGAGGAAAACACATTTTCTTAACCTCCTTAAGCCCTGCCCTGAGCCCTCACCTGGGCTTGGACACACCACTAACAAAGTCCTCTTCACCCTCCTGGTGTATGGGACCCATTCCTAAAACAAAATCCCCTTAAACTGGGGGTTTTATTTAACATAATTTTGAGGTTTTATTTTGACATAATTTCGGGGTTTTATCTGATATAGTTTTTGGGGTTTTATTTTGACATCATTTCATCCATCAGTGTTAACAAAAGAAGCTGTGGCTGCCCCTGGATCCCTGGAAATGTCCCAGATTGGACACTGGGGCTTGGAGCAGCCTGGGACAGTGGGAGGTGTCCCTGCCGTGGCAGGGGTGGCACTGGGGGGGATTTCAGGTCCCTCCCAACCCAAACCATTCCATGATTTTGTGCAAAGCCCACAGCAGCTGGAAAAATTCTCCCAGCAGGAAAGTCAGAGGACTCCCCACGTCCCCTTTCCACCTCTCTGGAAGTTGTGATGGAAAATGCTGCTGCAGGAGGGACACTGGGAGAGCTGTCAGGGGCTTTTTTTTACAAGTCAAGCTGTTTGGACATTTGAGATTAATCTGATGCCCGATTTGGGCAAAATCGAATCATTCTGTGAAAGGGAAGAAAGATTAAATTATAACTGCAAGAAATGTTCCAACAAAATCCCATTCAAACTGTAAAGAATCGGTGATTTAATTTCACAAACACGCGAGCCCACGATCACCAGCACCTGTCTGGAGAGCAAAGAATGGTTTTGAAAGCATTAGGTAAATAATCACTTCTGTTTTCACTGGAATAAGTCACAGACAACCCTCCCCATCAAGAAATACTGGAGCTTTCAGAGCAGAGTGAGAAAACAGAAAATAAAACACCCCAAATCTCCACAAAGACACGACCCAGCACGTTGGTAGATCATGAAAAGTGGAGTGGAAACCTCCACCAGCCCTGCTGGGGAACACTCTCCTCATTTTTCCCCTCAAACCACCTCTCCTCCCTCATCCTGGGGCGGATCAGGAACAAAGTGGGAAGGGCCATGAACCCAGAGCACAGCACGGAATAAAAGTGCTTCTCTGTGCCAAACTCTGGGCTTTCAGCACGGGCAAGGTGAATTCAAGGTGCTGGGAGCACGTGGCAGCCCTGCTGCTCTCCCGAGGATGGAGTGTGGGTCCCCATTCCCGGCCGGAGCTGTGGGAATCCAGAGCAGATCCATTCCTGCCACCCTCTCCATGGAAGTGGGGTGATGCCTTGGGAGGGCTGACCTTGAACAGACTGGACAGAGCTGGAGAATAAAGCAGATATTTATTAAAAGGCCTTTAAGGACGCACCTTGGGCAGCACAAGAGCTTGGCCAGGGCTACACCCAAGGTGGACCCAAAATGGACAAAAATGGTCACAAAATGGACACAGAACGGACACAGAATGGTCACAAAATTGGTGAAGAAGGTCTGCATTGTGGCAAGACATGTGAGACAAATTAATTAGCTATCGGTGTGAAAGTGGAAACGTTCTTTGTGGCAGTAGCTTATTGGCTAATTAACCTTTAAAAGATCTCGTAACCAGTGACCCTGTGACCACTGACCACAGACCTCAGAGGTGAAGATGTTCTCACTCCTTCATGAGGCTGTAGAAGAAGAACAATAAATCATGCTTTAAGACATCTCTCAGTGGTCCCGTCTCTCTCAATATCCTGACTTTTTTCCATGCCCCTCGCCCTGCAGTGACCTTGGACCCCTCTCCAGGACGATGCTTCCCATCCCTCACCTCCACAGAGGGACACGCTGACCACTCTGAACACACAGCACTCAAAGGCTTTTATTTTATGTATTCTACACTTTTTAATATAAAGGGATATTCATCAGTTGCCTCATCCTTAAATTCCCTCCCTCACGTTCACTGGGAACACCTCCCTGCACCATCCTAACTCACTTTTCCCTGGAAGCACCCCTGTGTATCTATGGAAATGCTGCCCTGCCTTACCCTGATAATTATCAGCCGTTCCAGAACTGATCATTCCTTTCCAAGGTTTCATTTTTGTCCCCAGCACGTGGGCATGCTGCCCCTGTGCTTGCCAGCCCTCCCTCCCCTCACCTTTCCCCTTGCCTTCGGTCAGAAGATAAATATTATATTTGAGGCACTGCTCTCTTTCCCTGGATCATTATTCTCCATATTAACACATTTTTGGAAAATATCCTTGCAAGTATCTCAGGTCCGCATCCGTTAGTCTGCAACAAAATTCATTAAACAGAATTCAGTAATTTAAATAAGCGAATGTTTCTCACAGAACAGGTTGGGTTGAAGGGATATTAAAGCTCGGATCATTCTTGCCCCTCGATGCCCCTTCAGCACCCACCTCTTCCAGCTGGGATTTACCACCTCCTACAGCTGGGATTTGCCTCCCCACTCACAAGGAACTCGCTGGGAGTTTTTCTGCGAATGAAAGAGAGGGCAGGGATTGGGAGAAGCAACAAAGCAGAAAAAAAGGTATTTTCTGGTTGTTTTTCCAGCTGGTTACACACAGACCTATGGAGAGCCTTGATCCAGGAGGGTTCAGCCAAGAGACTGAAGGTAAAAGGAACATTTCCAGGAATAATGGCCCTTTCCCTCTCAGATGGCTGGGAAGGTTTCCTGAATTCACTCAGTGCTGAGGACAGTGCTCTCCTCAATCCCACAGCTTCCCTTTATTCTAAAATGGGAAATAGTGGACGTGGTAATTATCCCCATTGGATAGGCTGTACATAGGCTCAGTTTTTGTAGGTAAAATCAGGATGTGCTGGATGCACATTTTACATAGACTGGGATGGAAAACCAGAACAAGACCCCAAATATCCATAATATATTGAGTATATATTAATGTATTTAATTTATTTTTATGCGAGTATTTTATATTTGATATATTTAATAGAATATTTCAGTTGGAAGGGACCTACAAGTCCCTGGCCACAGCTGGACAGGGCTTGGAGCAGCCTGGGACAGTGGGAGGTGTCCCTGCCGTGGCAGGGGCGGCACAGGGTGGGATTTAGGGTCCCTTCCATCCTAAACCGTTTTGGGATTCTACACTGCTCATCTGCTCCAAACTCTCTGATGCCCTCAGGGCTGCCCAAAGCTGTTAAGGCCTCACAGGGGATTTTTGGGGTGTCTGAGCAGGGACAGGGGTTGGACTGGATGATCCCTGTGGGTCCCTTCCAGCTCAGGAATTCCATGATTCTGTGCTTCCATGATTCTGTCCCCATGTCCCTTCAACACTGCCAGGCTTAGGACACCAACACCCCCCTCCAGGAGCTGTTCCACTCTCTCCCAGCCTAAAATCTGAGCTGGAGGGAGAAAATCTCCACTCAGCAGCTTGGGAGCTGCAGCTCCTGGGTCTCCTCACCATGAACCTGCCAAGGTTCAGAGCACCCAGCCCCTGTAGCAACTCTGGGAGCCTGCAGGGAGTCAGTGACACCTTGGGAAGGCTGAGCTGGGACAGAGGCTGGACAGAGACAGAAAATAAAGTAGATATTTATTAAAAACCCTTTGAGGATACACCTTGGGCAGGACAAGAGCCTGGCCAGGGCTACACCCAAGGTGGACCCAAAATGGACACAAAATGGACAAACGGTCACGAGGTCTCACACTTTTATAAGTTTTGGTCCATTTGCACATTGGGGTTTAATTGTCCAATTCCAGCTCCAGGTTCTGCAGTCCCACCCTTCTTGTTTTCTCCCTCCAGCCCGGCCTTGTTGGTGCTTTTGGGCCTGAACACTTGTCCCAGCTGTCCTTGGTGTGCAGCAGGAGAAGGATTTGTTTTGTGTCCCTGCTGTGTGCAGAGCTGAGTGACACTGAGTGTGAGCTCAGAGCTGCACCCCTGGGCAGCACAGAACCTGAAATACAGGGAAGACAAAACAAAACTTCAGGCATCACCAGGAGGCCACAGAATCACGGAGCCATTTCTCTTGGAATGGGCCATAAACTACTCAGGAAAAGAACAAAACTCGAGGAGTGTGTCTTGGCAAAATCAGGAGCAAAGCTTATCAAGGCTTTATACATTTCCAGAGTGGGCAGAGCATCCATTAATTAATCCCAAAAGGTTCCTGGGAGTTACTAAAATGACTGTGTAAAGTGTTAGTAACTCCTCAGTTATTATTTTCCTCGGTTTATTTGTTTCCACGACACATAAATGTTTTGATTGAACACTTAATGACCACAAAATACCTGAGCAGCACTTTTCCCCTAATAATGACACTTCCCATGTTCCTTATGGCCATCAGCAGGGAGCTGAAAAAGGCTGGAATAATCCCATTATCTATTGCAACCATTTAGTCGTAGAAATGGAGCATGAAATAAACACTTTACATCATTAGCCCTGGCACAGCAGCACAGCAGGAGCTGTAATCACCCCTAATCCACTTTACCCTGGGACACACCTCCTAACAAACCCCTGAGGGAGCCGGGATCCATCCTGGCAGTGCCACAGGTGCTCCTGGAAAAGGCCTTGGGAGCAAAGAGGCTGAATTTTATTCCATGTGCACGGCCCAGCTTCCCCTCTGCTGCCCTTCCCCAGGGAACAGGGACAGGAGGAGAGGGAATGGCCTCAGGCTGGGCCAGGGGAGGCTCAGGGTGGACAGCAGCAGGAATTTCCCCATGGAAAGGGTGCTCAGGGCTTGGAGCTGCCCAGGGAGGTTTGCAGAGCCCATCCCTGGAGGTGTCCCAGGAATTGCTGGAGGTGGCACTCGGAGCTCTGGGCTGGGGACAGGGTGGGCATCGGGCAGAGCTGGGACTGCCTGGGCTGGGAGGGATTTTCCACCTCAGGGATTCTGGGATTATTTTCCCTGTCTCTATTGGTTATCCCCCCAGGTCACAGCATGGTCCTTCCCTGGGAGAAGGTGATGCCAGCACTGTCAGGGAAAGTCGAATTTATTGATGGAACAGGCACAAAACAATCCCAGTTCATTAAAGCAAATGCAGGAAAATCAACATGGCAAAGCAACTGATTCCCTGCAGGAGCTGTTCCTCCCTGGCTCCCTCCTCCCCCTCAGTCTGGTGGCTTCAAATTTCAGGAGGTGGCACAGGACTGTGGCCGTGCCCCTGTAGCTCCCTGTGGTGCCAGGTTTGGTGTCCCTGGCAGAGAGCAGCTCCCTGTTCTTTCAGACCTGCTGCAGCAGCCCTGTCATTAGAGGGCAGGGATGAGCCAGGACACAGACTGCTTGTTTATCACAGCATGAGAAGGGCCCTGCTTTATTCCTCATCACAGCTCAACCATCCTGATTCCAGCCATTCCCTGACTCTGGCTGCGGCAAGTCCTGCTGGAGGTTTCCCTTGCAGCCTCTGACTGCGGGGATTGGGGTGCAGACTCTGACTGCGGGGATTGGGGTGCAGGCCCTGACTGCAGGGATTGGGGTGCAGATGTCACTGCGGGGATTGGGGTGCAGATGTCACTGCAGGCATTGGGGTGCAGGCCCTG
>WBMY01016086.1:152585-165433 GCA_013397315.1 Donacobius atricapilla
GGGATTGGGGTGCAGATGTCACTGCAGGGATTGGGGTGCAGGCTGTCACTGCAGGGATTGGGGTGCAGGCTGTCACTGCGGGGATTGGGGTGCAGGCTGTCACTGTGGGCTTTTACCCAGCTAGACTGTGGCTGCAGGTTCCAACAACTGCTCTGACTGCAGCCCCAGACTGGCCTCACAGCAGCGATTCTCTCTCCAGGATCCTTTCTTCTTCCCGATCCTCCCATTCCCTCTTCCTCAAGGTTCCTCTTTGTCCTAGGCTGTCCTGGTTTAGGACATTCCTCCTTCATAACCCAGCCCACTGCCCTCACCCAGTCCCTTTTATCACACTTCTCTTTATTGGGTACAGCTGGGACTCATCAGGGGTGAGGCTGAATTGGGTAATTAACACAGCTGTAATTATCAGGGGCGAGGTCCCCTGTATTCCCTTCTCCCACACATACCCATCTTTATTTCTCCTTCTCCTCCATTTTTTTCCGTCCCAGCATGTCCATGGTGGCTGTCAGAGGACCCCACACTCCCCACGTCCCCCGTGGGAGAGGAGGTGTCAAAACACCCAGAACAGCCTTGAGCAGGGGCTAATCCAACCTGAAAGCTTTGTCTTCCTTTTTTATCATCACTTTTCAACAATAACACGGCAATAATGAGGAAATTATATTTGCCACAGAGGCTGTTGAAGGCACTCCAGGACAAGAGAACGTTTCAAAATGTGTTCAGTAAAATATACAGAAATGAGCTGCAGATAAAACTCGAATTGTTCTGTCTTGTTGGGTGGAAAACGTGACAGCTTCCATGGAGGATGGCAGGGATGCACTTGGGAGAGGGAAGTGGGGATGTGCTCAGGGACAGGTTGGTCAGGCTGGAGAAAAGGAGGCTCAGGGGGACCCTGTGGCTCTGCACAGTCCCTGAGAGGATGAGGATCCTTCTCCCAAGGAACAGGGACAGCACAAGAGGGAACAGCCTCAGGCTGCGCCAGGGGAGGTTCATGTTGCATATGAGGAAAATTTCTCCCCAGAAGGATTGTCCAGCTCTGGCACAGCTGTCCAGGGCAGGGGTGGAGTCCCCATCCCTGGAGGGATTTAAATCCCTGTGAATGTAGCACTTTGGGGACAGGGGTCAGAGGTGACCTGGGCAGTGCTGGGAATGGTTGGACTTGATGGGCTCAGGGGGATTTTCCAGCCTCAACAATTCCATGATTCTAGGATTCCATAAAGTTGTGATTTTGTTTTCCAAACCTGGCAGGAGTCAGACCTTCCCCGGCACTGTGCTTTAGGTGGGAGCCCAGATTTGGTTGCTCAGATCAGCCCTTGGCTATTTAATTGTCACCTCTTCCCCCAGATCCCCTCTGGGTCAGGTTCAGCCCTCAGCACCAGACACATCCGTCAAATCCACGGGCGGATATGAGGAATAAAGGCAGTTTGGGAGGAGTCCCAAGGCAGGGGCTCCATCTCCTGTAATAATTCCATGCCAAACCCTGGAAAATGCAACCCCTGTTCCTCTGTTCCTTCCAACCCTGTCCCCACTAGGGCAGCAAATGCCAAAAAAAAAGGTGTTTAGAACCCATTCTCATGCCCTGCAGGCTCTACTCTTGTCCCCGAAAGCCAAGGCTGATGTGTCCCTTGCCAAATTAAACAGGAACTGTACCCAGCAATGGAAAGGCAGCATTCCATGGAAAAGCCCCCCCTGGAGTGGAAGGGAGCAGGGTTTATCAGCTGTGCAAAGACGGCAGTGTTGGGGTGACTGCAAGGGGAGCTTTCCTCCCTGAATGCTGAAGTCTCTCACTGGAAGGAAGGCACTGGCTCGAGACCTGCATATTTTATCACCTGGATAGTCTGTTTCAATTAAAAATTCCTCTAAAAAAATTAATAATCACTCTTAAAACAGGCAGGAAGGGTCTCCTGAGGGAGGGGATGGTGCAGGGTGGGATCCCAACAGCAGCAACTCCAAAGACCTGCCAAGATTATCCAAAACATTACACGGCGAGGCATCAGCAAAAATTGCCATAACCTTCAGAGCTTTCTGCTTCCCAGCGCAGAATAAAGGATCTTCCAGGCCTGCCTGTGATATCTGACCTATTTCCATGAATTCCCTGGCTGCTGGTGAGCTGTGAACGAGAGCAGGATCTCGTTACCAGTGTGCTTCACCCAATGAGTACCCGAGGGGAGGGCAGAGGAAAACAGAGCCCAGGCCAGGGGAAGCAGGGATTAAATGCAGGTTTTGGGGGCTGAATCCCGCAGGGCTCAGTGTGATTCCGGCCCAGTCCAACCCCATGCAGCCCCAGTCCCTCCCACCTCAGAGCAAAAGGCAAGGAAGGAAAGGGTAAATGATATTACACTGCATTTTTAAAGTGAGACTGTGCACGAGGAAGCAGAAAAATGAGCAGAGCCCAGCTCCTGGCAAACCACAATAAGCTGCGGAGGACATTTAGTGGTGATTTCCCTTCTGAAGGGAAAACAATATTAGAGATCTGCAGGGCCTGAGATTTGCATCTCTCCCTTCCTCATCTCCATGCCCCCTAAATCTTTTATGGGGATCATTAAAAAAACGTTGTGCACTACCAGCGTCATCACAAATAAACTTCTGCCCATTACCCAGTGCCTGGGGCGCTGCAGGCAGTCACAGAGATCCATCAGAGCCCTGGCGCACAGCAAATCTGCTCCAGGGAGGGCAGGGCTGCGAGCACAGCCCGGGCTGAGGGAGGAATTCAGCCTTTCCCTCCCAAAATTCAACCTTCTCCTTGCTGAGGGAGGAATTCAGCCTTTCCCTCCCAAAATTCAACCTTCTCCCTGCTGTGCTCCCTGCGACCCCCGGAGCTGACCCACGGCTCAGCCTCATCAGCTCCTTCTCAATTACTGCATTAAAAAAAAAAAATAATTAGAGCTCAGTGCCCAGTGCAGCTGGGAGGAAACACAGAATCCTGGGATGGGTTGGGTTGGAAGGGACCTTAAATCCCATCCATCCCACCCCTGCCATGGGCACGGACACCTCCCGCTGTCCCAGGCTGCTCCAAGCCCATCCAGCCTGGCTCTCCTGACCGTGGGCTGCGCTTGGAGCATGGGATCCTTCCAGGAGGAGTTTGGGGCCACCACAGGTTGCTGAAATCCCTGTTTGCTCCGCTGGATCCCCCCAAAGCCCGGCTGGGTTTGGCGAGCTCTGCCCCAGCCGAGCGGGGGAAGCAGCACCAGGATTTATCCAGATCCCGGCAAACAAATCTTCATTAACGACCGAAACTCGCACGTGGAAAATCTCCTTCTGTCAAGTGCTGGGTGCTGTTTAATGAAGAGAAATGAGGCAGCCAGCGCAGCCAGGGCAGACAGAGCTGGGGCTGAGTGACCTCCTTGCCTGGGCAGCCGTTCCCTCCTCCCACCTCTCTGAGCAGCGGTCTCAGACTCCTGCAAGCCACGGCTGGTGTCATGGAATCATGGAATGACCTGAGCTGGAGGGACCCACAGGGATCACCCAGCCCTGTCCCTGCCCAGAGCCCCCAGCAATCCCACCCTGGGCACCCCTGGAGCGCTGCCCAAAGGCTCCTGGAGCTCTGGCAGCCTCGGGGCCGTGCCCATTCCCTGGGGAGCTGTTCCAGGGCTTATTCCACCCTCTGGGGAGGAACCCTCCCGCAAGAAAAGATCCTCCCAGAACTCCGTGGTCCAGGTGATGCCCCCCAGCCCCAGGAGCTTTGTGCTGTTCCCATAAATCCATGGCTGCATCCTCCCTGTGCCTGGGCTGTGCCCAGACAGCGCCCGGGGCAGTTTGGACCCCTGGCTCAGCTCCTCATGATGTGGAAACCACAAGTTTGTAACAGGCATAGCATCCATCATCCAGAATAAAGGAAAAATCATGGCATTATCTTTGCCTCATTTTCAATGCAGTCAAACAAGAGCGATTTCACTGCTCCAGGCCAAGCAAACTACACACGATACAGGATTGCAGATAAAATACTGGGCTGCATTCAAAATTCACTTTCAATTTTAATGCATTTGAGCTTGAGCTGGCAATTCATGGGGAAGGAAATAATAGAGCTGAGCACCGTGGTTGGATGTGCTCAGTGCAGAGCCTGGAGGGGAAACGGCTCCTTGGAGCTGCTCCTGCTCCCTCCGCTTCCCATGGAGCACAGGAGGGCTGGAACCCCTCTGGGGCCAGGCTGGGAGAGCTGGGAATGTTCCTCTGGAGAGGAGAAGGCTCCAGGGAGAGCTCAGAGCCCCTAGTAGGGCCTGAAGGGGCTCCAGGAGAGCTGCAGAGGGACTGGGGACAAGGGATGGAGGGACAGGACACAGGGAATGGCTTCAAATTGGAAAAGGGGAGATTTGGGTGGGATATTGGGAAGGAATTCCTGGCTGGGAGGGTAGGGATGGGCTGGTCTGGAATTGCCAGAGCAGCTGTGGCTGCCCCTGGATCCCTGGCAGTGCCCAAGGCCAGGTTGGACACTGGGGCTGGAGCAGCCTGGGACAGTGGGAGGTGTCCCTGACATGGCAGGGGTGGCACTGGGGGGGATTTCATGTCCCTTTATCCCAAAACATCCTGGAATGATGATTCTGTGATGGGGCCCCTGTGTGGACAGGGGGATACAAGGACCCCACCCCAATGGAGATGTAAGTAGAATTTTTGGTTCAAAATACTCAGGTTATTGGAGCTCAGGCCGGTTTGGGACGTTTCTTCATGGAGAAGATGAACTGGTTCCTCCCAAAATGATTTGGATTGGAAGGAGCTTAAAATCCCATTTAACTCCACCCCTGCCATGGCAGGGACACCTCCCACTGTCCCAGGCTGCTCCAAGCCCCGTGTCCAACCTGGCCTTGGGCACTGCCGGGGCTGGAATAATGCTGGAGTGATGGAACATCCACGGCATCACCACACCTGTGAGGATCTTCGAGGCTGTCCCCTCCAGCTCCGAGCTGGGATCCGAGCAGCCTCCCTTCCCTGCTCACAGCCAGCCCCGTGCCAGCCCTCTGATGAAGCTTCCCATTTATTTAATTGAACTATTTCTCATGCCTGCTCACACACCTCTTCCAGAGCCCTGATATTTATCTAACATATTGAAAAATTATTTTAATTTTCAGGATTTTTCTTCCCCCCTCCCTCCCTCCCTGGCAACCTGGCAGAGATAACAAAGCCATGAACAAGCCTCATTCATTTCATGCATTTCTGAACATCATGGCAACCACTGTCAGAAAATTTAATCATGTTGCTTTCATAACATTTATTTTGCATATTTCTGCGGAGCATGGCCGTGGAAAACATGACTTGCCTGAAGTCACGCGCAGGAGATAGCCCAGCACTTCATCCCAGGATGGTCCTGGCAGGACCTGCAGGAATGAAAACTGGGATGTGGGTGGGGAACGTCCACTGCACCCTGCTCATGCTCTGCCCTGCACTTCATTTAAAGCTTCCTGGTGGTAAAGAATCTGCTTTTCCTGCTGGTGTGGGGAGAGTGAATGCCAAAAGTGTCACGGAATTATGGAATGGTTTGGGTAAAAGGGACCTGAAATCCCAACCAGTGCCACCCCTGCCCTGGCAGGGACACCTCCCACTGTCCCAGGCTGCTCCAGCCCCAATGTCCAGCCTGGCCTTGGGCACTGCCAGGGATCCAGGGGCAGCCACAGCTGCTCTGGCAATTCCAGCCCAGCCAGGAATTCCCAATTCCCAATCTCCCATCCATCCCTGCCCTCTGGCAGTGGGAAGCCATCCCCTGTGTCTCTCCCCAGGCCCTTGTGAGCAGTCCCTCTCTGCTCCTCTGAGATAAAACCCTTGGAGCTGATGGCTCTGGTATCAGATGTGAGACTGCCGGGGCATCACCATCAGCTTCACTTACCTGCAGCTAGCAGATAATAATAAAGGAAATATTCTGTGCCTGCAGCCCCATCTGTGCACTTTCCCTGCTCAGCACCACTAATTAATTCCATCTTGAAGAGCCTTTTGGACCAGCCACAAGGACGTGCAGGTACCAGTCCTAACTCCCAGACCGCTTTCCCTTCGAGGCAATTCATTTGCGTTTGACATTTCCGAGTTCTCCAGCTCCATAAAATTTATTTCTGACTGGTTTCATGTAAATCAAATTGCTTGAGATTCCTGCCTTCAGATTATAAGTGATCACATTAAACCACAAGATGCTCTTGGCCAAGGCGAGGCTAAAAATGAGATTTTGTACAGTTGTTCTTTTTCATTAAAACCTTCTCTTTTTNCTGGTGCTTGGCCCAGGGCTGCCTCCCCCTGCCCTGCTCCGTGCTGAGGCTGCTGCTCCCCCGGGGATGTTCCCGTGCCTGGGAAGGGCTTTGGGAGCTGCAGCTCTGGGGATGAGGCAGTCCTGAGCTCATACCTCGGGGGAAACTCCTTTGGTCAGGCTCAGGAATACCTGGATCCTTCCCTGTGATCCAGGGATCACCCGGTGCCTGCACCTGGACAGGGTCCCCAGTCCCAGTGACTCCAGTCCAGCCCCTGCTGCCCCAGTTCCCCTCACGCTGCTCCAGTCCCGGCTGCCCGAGGCTGCTCTGTGGATGTTGTTTCCTTTAATTATGCGGGAAAACAAACCCTGAGCTGCAGGTAATTGGAGGAGCAGCCTGGGCACTCGGGAACTTGGGGGAAATAAATGCAGGAGGCTAAATTAGCTCCAGCATTTTTAAGTTGCCGAAGTGCAAAGGCAAAAAAAAAAAACAAAACAAACCAACAGCAGCAGCAACAAATATTCCCAGAGAGCCCTGTTTGCTGGAGGCAGAGAGGGAGGAGGGAAGCTGGAGGAGGACCAGGGAATTCTGGATTCACAGCTACCAGCCAGTTCAGAGCCAGATCCCGAAATCCAGGATCTCCAGTGCATGTGGGCATCTACAGCCACAGCTCCAGGCCCTCCTGCCCTCTGGACACATCCAGGGGCAGCCTGAGCCACATTTGGGAATCGAAGCCATTGTTTGGATGGGTTTGAGTCCAAGGAATTCCTGGATGTGGCACTGGGGGCTCGGGGCTGGGGACAAGGTGGGCATGGGCACAGCTGGGACTCAGTGACCCTGGGGGCTTCTCCAGCCTCAGGGATCCTGGGATGCTGTGATGGAGCCTCAGGCAGGAGCCTCCAGGGGATCCAGGGCATCAGGGCAACCTGAGGGCCCTGGGAGGGCCCTTCCAGCCTCAAGGATCCTGGGATTCTGCCACGGTGCCTCCTCTCCCACAGCTCCTGGGGAGGACTGCATAGGAGATGCTGCTCCTGTGGGTTTGCCACGGGGAGCTGGGGCTTCCGGGGGGATCCTGGAGCCTCTCCCCTGGGGCAGCAGCGCCAGAGGGACACTGAGGCTGCTCCCGGCTCCTCCTGGCTCCTCCTCGGCAGCCAGCGTCATCAATCCAGGATCCAAGCTCTGGATCTGCCCCATCAATCCAGGATCCATGCCGTGGATCTGCTCCCTCAGTCTGGGATCTATGCCATGGATCTGCTCCATCGAACCAGGATCCATGCCATGCATCTGTTCCATCAATCCAGGATCCGAGCTCTAGATCTGCTCCATCAATCTAAGATCCAGGCCATGCGTCTGCTCCCTCAGTCTACGATCCAGGCCATGGATCTGCTCCCTCAGTCTGGGATCTATGCCATGGATCTGCTCCATCGAACCAGGATCCATGCCATGCATCTGTTCCATCAATCCAGGATCCGAGCTCTAGATCTGCTCCATCAATCTAAGATCCAGGCCATGCGTCTGCTCCCTCAGTCTACGATCCAGGCCATGGATCTGCTCCCTCAGTCTGGGATCTATGCCATGGATCTGCTCCATCGAACCAGGATCCATGCCATGCATCTGCTCCATCAGTCTGGGATCCAGGCCATGGATCTGCTCCATCAAACCAGGATCCATGCCATGGATCTGTTCCATCAATCCAGGATCCGAGCTCTAGATCTGCTCCATCAATCTAAGATCCAGGCCATGCATCTGCTCCCTCAGTCTGGGATCCAGGCCATGGATCTGCTCCATCAATCCAGGATCCAGGCCATGGATCTGCTCCCTCAGTCTGGGATCTATGCCATGGATCTGCTCCATCAGTCCAGGATCTCCATCCCTGGGGGCACAGAGCTGTGCCAGCCTCTGCTCAGCCCCCGGCACCTGCCGCAGCGTGCCCTGAGCCAGAAGTGGCAGCAGCTGAGCTTGGGGTAAGATTCCAGCAGCCCTGCCCTTCCCATGGCCATTCCAGGCAGCAGGAGCAGTGCAGTGGGACACAGGCACCAGCTGGAACCTTCTGTGAAGGAGGAGCGGAGCTGGGTAAATATGCACGGATGGATTATACAACATTACAATCACACACAAAACGTATTTTTACTTTCTTTTATGAACACTTAGGGGAAAAAAAAAAAACCCTGAACACAGACTCTGTTGAATCTCAGTCCTGGAGGGCTGAGAGGCCCCTGGGGCAGAGCACCCGTCATGCCTGGCAGGGTGGGGGCTCAGGGGGCAGAGTGCCCCTCCTCACAGGGACACCCCCAAACCATGTGGGTCTGTCAGGGGGCCCAGGCCAGGCAGGGAGGAGGTTTTTTTTGGGGTTTCATTTGAACCATTTCATTGTGCTTTCAATGAGGCTGAACTAAAAAAGTCCAGGCTGAGTCCATTTGTCAAAGATCACAGCGGGTTTTTTACCTTCATCAGGCTCTTGCAGCAGCAGTTTAATTATTCCCGTGGCTGCTTTCCCCTGCAGGCAAAGAGAATCCCAGAATCCCGGAATGGTTTGGGTTAAAGGGACCCCAAATCCCCCCCAGTGCCACCCCTGCCATGGCAGGGACACCTCCCACTGTCCCAGGCTGCTCCAAGCCCAGTGTCCAACCTGGCCTTGGGCACTGCCAGGGATCCAGGGGCAGCCACAGCTGCTCTGGCAATTCCAGCCCAGCCCCTCTCCACCCTCCCAGCCAGGAATTCCTTCCCAATATCCCATCTAAATCTCCCTTCTTTCAACCTAAAGCCATTCCCCCTGCCCTATCACTGCTTTCTCTCACAGAAATTCCCTCTCCAGGCACGGCAAGACGCTTCCATGGCTTCCAAACCCACCAAGAACCTTTGATTCCCCGAGCTGATCCACAAAGAACCATCAAACCGAGCAGGCAGATTGCTTTTGTTCTCCTTTCCGGCAGATTTCCCCCAGAACAGACAGAAGCAGTGACACTGATTACTTGTTACATCATTAATATTTAACAGCTTGCCATAATAAAATATTTAAACTCAAATATATTGATTTTTTAGCACGTTAATACAGTTGCAGCACAAACAGGATTAGCAAGGTCTCATATGCAGAACTTTAATTAAATCCATAAACCACACTTTTTTAATAAGCTCTCACACAAAACTTAACTTCAGATAAATGCTTTGTAATGGGCAGGGAGGCTCTGCAGGACCCAGAGAGGGTTTTTGGACCTGAGCATGTCCCACACTTCCTGATGGGAATTCCTGCCCTCCTGAGGACCTCAGCTGACATTTTCACCTGCTCCAATCAACCCCAATGTCATCCTCAAGAAAGAAATAAGAATTTTATTGATAAATAATAACAGTGTAGCAGGGAGTGGAAGGAGATGAGCTTTAAGGTGCTTCCAACCCAGCCCAATCTGGGATTTTATGGTTCCCCAGCACAAGGAATAGCGCTGGAGAGCTGGGAACACGCTCAGGGATCACCATTCCATAGTTCCATGATTCCATGGCCCAGGCCACAAGGCAGGACCTTGCATGGGGTCACCTGCCAGGACCTCTGGGGGATTTACCCTCCACCACCTGCAGGGACACCCCAGCTCCCAACCCACCATTGCTCTGGCGGTGAAAATTCCCATTTTCTGCCTTTCTTGGAAGTGTTTCTGTGCTGCTCCCACCAGTGGACACTCAGGCAGCAGGCAGGGGGTGGCTGCAGCCACAACCCAAATGAAATCGTGAAGCTTTGGGGGAAAAAAGGCAATTTTGGCACCCTGTGGCAGCCCCTGCAGCCTGGTGGATGCACAGAGGTGGCAGGAAAAGGTCAGCACCTTTTTCCTCGGTCCTGTTCCATCAATCCAAGCTGCTGAGGGACTTTCCCAAGAAGTTTCCCATCAAACCTCATCCCTGAAACCCTTGTCTGGGAGAACGTCAAATGATCCTGCAGGAGTTGAATCCCACCCACGGGGCCGTGACCGCATCATGAGAGAGAGCCCAGTTTATTTAAGGACATCATCCTGGAAACCCCCGGAATGGCCTGGAAGAGCCAGTTTGTTCGGCATCAAATCCTGGATCCGGAGCCAATCTCCCTCGCAGGGAGCACCTGGAGAGGGGATTCCTGCCTGGGATGTGGCTGGGTGCTGATGTTCCCAGGGTTTTGGGAGAGGGATCAGCCCAGCTTGTCCCCAACACCCTTTGGAGCCCTTCCCACTGATCACTGTTGTCCCTGAGCCTTGCCAGAACTTTTTACAAAAGGGTGGATCCGGGTGGGGATTGGGCCCTGCTCCTGTGGAACGAGGGACAGGATGAGAGGGGAAAGCCTCAGGTTGCCCCAGGGGAAGTTTAGATGGGATATTGGGAAATTTTCTTCATGGAAACGTTGTCCAGTCCATGATGGGTGAGGTGAGCACCACCCTCAAATCCCTGAATGCCTGCCTCACTTCTCACCAGCACAATTCCAGAAATATTATTTCTACATTTCAGTTGGCATTTTCCAGGGTTTTTTTTTTTTTCCTAATAAAACAAAACAGTGGGGAGAAAATGACCTTTCCAGGTTTTAGATGTTCTGGAAAGGGGAAAAAAAAACCCAACTAAGTGATTCTGCTTTAAAAGCCATTAAAATGTTCCAATGGAGGAAGCTCAGGGATCCGTAATTATTACCAGTGGCAGGGGTTATTTTTCCTGCTCTTGTTAGAGCCTTCTTCACAACCAACAGCCTCCTTCCTGCCAAATGAGATCCTCTGCCACTGCCTTCAGGGTTTGCTGTGAGGAGAATCAAATCCTTGCAATGGAAAGGGGAGCCCAAATTCCTGAGGGGCACAGGCACCCCTCCAGCCCTGGGCGCAGCCTGGGTGCCCCAGCCAGGAGGGTGGAGGGGCTCAGCACCACCCCAGGTAGGGATTTTGGGTTTTTCCCATTGTTTTCACGGTTTCCCCCATAGTTTGCATGGTTTTCCCCACAGTTTTCCCATACTTTTCCCACAGTTTTCCTTCAGGATAGCAGGAACACCCGCTGGACCCTGAGCCAGCAGCTCCACTGGGAGCATTGCCAGGAAAGCCGTGCCTGGCTGAGCCTGCTGGTGACCGCTGCAAATCCTAATCCCTGCCAGCACCGGGAGAGCAAATCCCAAATCACCTCTTCCCTAAAACTGTTTAAACCAGTCAGGGACAGTCAGGTGCTCCTGAAAACGCCCTTGCATCTCCCAGCACTTCTGGCTGTGGAAATCACTCCCCAGGGCTCGCTGTGGAATTGTAAATCTGCTTGGGCTGGGTTTAAGGGGATCGGGATTGTTACTGAAAGCCCCTGGGAGACCCCTTCAGGTATATCCTGGCTCCTCCTTGGCAGCCACGGTCATCAATCCGGGATCCAAACTCTGGGACTGCTCCATCAATCCATGATCCAGGCCATGGATCTGTTCCATCAATCTGGGATCCAAACTCTGGGACTGCTCCATCAATCTGGGATCCAAGCTCTGGATCTGCTCCATCAATCTGGGATCCAAACTCTGGGACTGCTCTATCAATCTGGGATCCAGACCATGGATCTGTTCCATCAATCTGGGATCCATGCCATGCATCTGCTCCATCAGTCTGGGATCCACACCATGGATCTGGTCCATCAGTCTGGGATCCAAACTCTGGGACTGCCCCATCAATCTGGGATCCAGGCCATGGACCTTTTTTCCTCAGTCCTGCTCCATTCATCCATGACCCATGGCCATGGAACTCCTTCCCTGGTCCTACTCCATCAATCCTGGGTCCACACCATGGACCTCCTTCCTCATTTTCCCTCCATCAGTCCAGGCCCCATCCCGTGGATGCCCTTCCTCATTTCCCCTCCATCAATCCCAGATCCATCCCGTGGATCCCCTTCCTCATTTCCCCTCCATCAATCCCGGGTCCATCCCGTGGATGCCCATCCTCATGTCCCCTCCACAGTCCCAGGTCTGTCCCCCAGATCTCATTCCCGGCCCCACTGGCGGCTGAGCTCACTCTCCGGGGCCAGAGGAGCAAAGGCTCCTTTTCCCTTCTGGAAGGAGGTGCGGGAAGCGCTTTGGGGAGCCGGGATCGCAGCCCTGGCGGCGGCGGCTGCCGTGGAGCTCTGCTACCACCTGCAGGGCTCCTGCCGGGCTGCCGGCGAAGCTTTGGCTCTCCCCGCTTTCCTTGCCGAGGGTTTTCCAGCCGCTGTCCCAGCACAGGGTCACACACCCCGGGCAGCCCCACATCCCGCTGGCCCGGCTTGGACCAGACGCCAGGAATCCCAGGAAAAGCTTTATTGGTGCAGAGCAAGCAGGGATGCCGCAGGCATGGCGTGGAATAAACCCTTCCCTGGCGGGGGGCACCGGGCCCCTCCAGGCCCCCCAGCCCTGCCGGAGCCCCAGCACCGGCCCCCGGCGCGGGGCGAGGGTCCGGCCCCGAGGAGATGGAGCCCCTCAGGGCTGAGGTTCCCCAGTTCCCGCGGGAAGGACGGGGAAGGAGGGGAGGCGGCAGTGCCCAGGTGAGCTGCCCCGCACACCTTGGCCGTGCCCGGGCTGCCCTCGGGCTCCGCAGCTCTCTGTTCCCTGATTTCCTGAGGCAGCCGCGCATCCCAGCCGCGGGCACTGCATCCCAGCGCATCCCGCACCGGCGGCTCCGGGGATCGGGGCTGCGGGGCGATGCCGGGCTGGGGGCGAGGAAGGTTCCCTGGTGGGCTGGAGGGTGCCCGGCTGTCCCC
>WBMY01016086.1:166546-188000 GCA_013397315.1 Donacobius atricapilla
ATCCCATCCCAATCCCATCCCCATCCCATCCCAATCCCATCCCATCCCAATCCCATCCCAAATCCATCCCATCCCAATCCCATCCCCATCCCAATCCCATCCCATCCCATCTCCCCCATCCCAGTACCATCCCAATCCCATCCCAAATCCATCCCATCCCCATCCCATCCCAAATCCATCCCATCCCAATCCCATCCCATCCATCCCAGTTCCAGCACCACTGAACCAGGATGAGTCGATGCCATCTCTGACCTCCCTCACTCCCCCAGGGCCGCGGTGTTTATAAACCAGCAGCAAAATAATGCCGGGAGAGTCAGAGGGATTTGTTTTATCTTCCTCTCACATGAAAACATCTTGTACTGAGTCCTCCTTACCTGCAAGGAAAATCCCTTTTTTGCTCCAGCACAAGACATTTTTAATTCCGTGTATTCTCCCGGGGCTTGGAGGGAAGCATCCCAGATCCCATCAGGGCTCTGCTGCCACTCCCAGGAATTCTCTGCTCATCCCAACATTTACATTTCGGCTCAGCCACAGCTTCCTTGGACATCCTGTGCCAGCCCCTCCCCACCCTCCCAGCCAGGAATTCCCAGTTCCCAATCTCCCATCCATCCCTGCCCTCTGGCAGTGGAAGCCATTCCCTGTGTCCTGTCCCTCCATGCCTTGTCCCCAGTCCCTCTCCAGCTCTCCTGGAGCCCCTTCAGGCCCTGCCAGGGGCTCTGAGCTCTCCCTGGAGCCTTCTCCTCTCCAGGGGAACATTCCCAGCTCTCCCAGCCTGGCTCCAGCCCTGGAGCAGCTCTGTGGGTTCCTCTGAAGGAGGTGATGGAAGTTTTTGTCTGGACGTTTTGTGGCAAGAGGAAAAATCTTCTATTTTCTAAGCACAATCTTCCTCCCCAAAACTCCTCCCCATTAACTGGGTTCTCTGTTGAGTGTGGCTCTTTCCTTTTTAGTAATTAAAAGCTATGACCTTTACTAATTGAATTTAATAATTAAAAAGTAATTTCAAAAGCAGGTTCCTCAAATAAGGTTATTTATTTCTTTTCTTTCTGCAGAATAAAAGCATTTTTCTATCATCAAATCCTCCCTGAAGGTGATTCGGGGGGGAAATGCTCCCCTCGAATTCCAAGAGGGGGATTATCCCTAATCCTGGTTTCCGTCACCTTATCCAGCCCCAGGCCGTGCCATGGGCAACCAGGACAGGCATGGCCAGGCCAGGTCACCACGAGCCACCTCTGCACCCCTTCTGTCCCCTGCCCTGCCACGTCCTCATCCCAAATCCCCCCTTTCCATCCCTTTGGTTCCTCCTGGAACATACCAGGGTAGATCCAGTACAATCCCACAGTGTGTCCATGCCCCAGAGTAATCCCAGAGTACATCCCAGGGTAAATCCCATAAAATCTCATGCAATCCCACACTGTGTCCATGCCCCAGAGTAATCCCAGAGTACATCCCAGGGTAAATCCCATAAAATCCCATAAAATCCCATACAATCCCATACAACCCCACGGTGTGTCCATGCCCCAGGGTAAATCCCAGAGTACATCCCATACAATCCCACACCATGTGCATGTCCCAGAGCTGTCCCAGGGGAAATCCCTGCAATCCCACAGCCTGTCCATGTCCCAGGGTAAATCCCATGGTAAATCCCATACAATCCCACACTGTGTCTATGCCCCAGGGTAAATCCCACAGCACACCTCAGGGTAAATCCCATAAAATTCCACACTGGGTCCATGCCCCAGGGCTGCCCCAGGGTAAATCTCTGAAATCCCACAGTGTGTCCCTGCCCCAGGGTAAGCCCCAGGGTAAATCCCAGGGTAAATCCCATACAATCCCATACAATCCCACAGTGTGTCCATGCCCCAGGGCTGTCCCAGGGTAAATCTCTGAAATCCCACAGTGTGTCGTCCCTGCCCCAGGGTAAATCCCATACAATCTCATACAATCCCACAGTGTGTCCCTGCCCCAGGGTAAATCCCAGGGTAAATCCCTGCAATCCCACAGTGTGTCCATGCCCCAGGGTAAATCCCAGGGTAAATCCCTGCAATCCCACAGTGTGTCCATGCCCCAGGATAAATCCCAGAGTAAATCCCATACAATCCCATACAATCCCACAGCCTGTCCCTGCCCCAGGGCTGTCCCAGAGCTGCTCTGGTGTCCTGCAGACCCTCCCAGGGCTGCAGGGGACACGGAGCTCAGTGCCACCCGCTGCCCTGGCTGCCATTCCCCACAGCTCTGGGCACTGCCCTGGCCCCCCCACAGCCCCTGGAATTCTCGCTGCCACCACCCAGCATCCCCAGCCCTCGCAGAGCCCTCCCAGCCCGAGCCGCCCCACAGCGGAGGCTGACACGGAGCAGGGCCCCACGTGTCCCAGACTACCCCCATGCTCGTCTCCAGCACCTCCAGGCGGTATCAAAACGCTTTCCACCCGCCATTTTCTCCCTCTCTTTCTCTTCCTGCTGCTGGAAATTCAGGGTGACACGGTGCGATAGGCTCTGTCACTATGGATTAAAGCAGCTGGGCCGGGGTTTATGTGGATGCAGATAAAATGTGATATCCCTGGCAAGGGAGGAGGAGCGGGGAGCAGGGAGGGACACGGAGCCAGAGAACCAGGATTAACTCTGGGCTCCCCACCTACAGCCCCCCCGCAGCTCTTTGGGAACAACAAAACTCGGATTGTGTTGCCTTCAAATACTCCCAGCCCCCTCTGGGGTTGGTGTTTGGGGTCCCTGGGCGGGAGCATGGGGTTTGGGGGCTTTGGGGTCCTGCCAGCCCCAATCCCACCTGCCAGGGCCACAGTGGGCAACACGTTTGGATCCTCGGGGAGCCTCAGCCTTGCTGAGGATTTGGGGTGATCGTGGGGATGGGAATGGGGCACCTGAACTTCTCCCCTGCACCTGGAGGGCTGCTCGGCCAAATTTTTAAACGGATTTGGAAAACTCAGCTTTGAGCCATGAATGAAACCTTCCACTAGACCAGGCTGCCCCGAGGTCTGTCCAGCCTGGCCTTGAACACTTCCAGGGATGGGCACTTCCAGGATGGATTCATCCTGTCAAAGGATGCGTGTTTTAAACGGGGCAGTGGTTCCTGGCAATTGGAGATCTCGGGCAAACACTGATCCCCCTCCCCAGTGCCTCCAGGCTCCCCCAGCTGCTGCAGGAATCGGGAGCACTCCCTGTTCAGGATGATGGGAATCCCCTCCCGTGCCACAGCCCGGGTGGGCACGGAGCTGGGGGTCCTGCCAAGGCTCCCAGGTCTCTGGCGGGAGCATCCCGGAGCCATCCCACCCCTCCTGGCATGCAGGGTCACCTCTGCCCTGGCACAGCAAACCAGTGTCCTCCCAGTGCCCTCCCAGTGCACCTCCTGTCCCCTGGGCCTGCCCTGCCCCACACCCTCAGGCACGGGAGGGCCTTGGGAAGGATTTTGGGAAGGAAGGAAGCTTTGTGCCCTCTCCCAGGAGCCCAGGTGACGCTCTGCAGGGACCTCCCTGAGCCCCTGCCACCCCTCCTCTCCATCCCACTCCCATTCCCACTCCCATTCCCACTCCCATTCCCAATCCCATTCCCACCCTGCCAGTGAGCAGGGCCCAGCTCCAGTGCCCTGGCTCTGGCCACATCCAGCCTCCCTCTCCCAGGATTTCACCACCCCTCCCTCAATCCATTCCTTTTCCAGCTCTCTCCCTCTGCTGTGTGAGGACTAGGAAGGAAAAACCTGCCTGGATTTGTTCCTAGCTGGGCATCAGCCTGAGCTGAATTCGTTTCATCTGGATCACCACAACCCCCCCTGGGAAATACAGGGGAAATTTATAAATTATTATCTACAGCTCTCCAAGTTAATCTGCACAAATAAGTAAAATACTTTTTCATTTGGGATTTAAAGTAAGCAGGAAGGCAGAGAAAGCTCAGCACACACTTGGCATCTGCACTGGCACAGCTCCAGAAGTTCCCTTGGAATTCCAGTGCCATGTGGGCATGGAGCAGAAGCTCCAATGGAAGTAGAAGCCCTGGCACAGGTGCCCAGAGCAGCTGTGGCTGCCCCTGGATCCCGGGAAGCGTCCAAGGCAGGGCTGGACATTGGGGCTTGGAGCAGCCTGGCACAGTGGGAGGTGTCCCTGGAATGAGATGGGATTTCAGGTCCCTTCCCACCCAGACCACCCCAGGATTCTGTGACGGTTTGAGATTCACTTCCCTTTTCTCCATGCCACCAGGAGAAGCAGATTCCAACCTATTCCCAACCTCTGCCTGCCCCAGGAAAGGCTCTTGGACACCAGAACCCCCTTCACTGATACGCTCCCACTTCATCCATAAGGATTTCCATGACCTGGCAGGGAGGAGGAGGAGGAGGAGATGAGCCAGAAACACAGCTGGGGGCTGGAAGAGCCAGTGGAGCTTGATATGGAACCAGGGATCTGTGGAAGGAGCCCCGGGTCCCTCAGGGGCTCCCTGGGGCTGTGCAAAGGGCAGAGAGGCCCCATTCCAGCCGGGAGAGCCCCGGTTCCCAAAATGTGACCTGCAGGGAACTGAGGGATGGGACAGGACAGGAGGAAACAGCCTCAGGCTGCACATGGGGAGGTTTAGATTGGATATTGGGAAATTTCTTTCCTGGAATTCCTTCCTCCCAGGGCAGTGCTGGAGCCCCCATCCCTGGAGGGATTTAAAGCCCTTTGGATGTGGCACTTGGGGACATGGTGAGTGTGGCCTTGGCTGTGCTGGGGGAGAGCTGGACTCGATCTCGGAGGGCTTTTCCAAGCTAAGAGATTCCATGATTCCATGATGGGGTACCTGCCATCCACACCCACGGACCTAAGGGGGAAATGCCCAAGCACAGCGTTGTTTGATTTAATTGAGCCCACAGCAGGAATTTCCCTATGGAAAGGGTGCTCAGGGCTTGGAGCTGCCCAGGGAGGTTTGCAGTGCCCATCCCTGGAGGTGTCCCAGGAATTGCTGGAGGTGGCACTTGGAGCTCTGGGCTGGGGACAGGGTGGGCATCGGGCACAGCTGGGACTGCCTGGGCTGGGAGGGCTTTTCCATCCTCTGGGATCCTGGGAATTGGTGAGTGACCCTCGGGCAGGGCTTTGGGGGGCTCGGGGGGTCAGGGCAGCCGGGGGGGGCTGGAGCAGTCGGTGCCCGTCCCCGTGAGAGCCAGCAGCGACATCCAGAGCCTGTCCCAGCGCCACCCAACCGCGGCCCGACAGTGACACCCAGCGCCTGTTCCTGTGTGATCCAGCGGGATCCCGCGGCGACACCCGGCGGGATCCAGCGGTGACACCCAGCGGGGTCCAGCGGTGACACCCAGCGGGATCCGACAGTGACACCCAGCGGGATCCAGCGGTGACACCCAGCGGGATGAAGCGGTGACACCCAGCGGGATCCAGCAGTGACACCCAGCGGGATCCAGCGGTGACACCCGGCGGGATCCAGCGGTGACATCCAGCGCCCGCCCGGCCCCGCCGCCGCCGCTCGCCCCCAGCCGGCAATTCCAAGGAAAACGCGGCTTTTCCCGAGAGCAGCCCGTGACAGCGGCTCCTCGGGAATGCTCCGCTCCTCCCCAATTCCCGGGGCTGACGCGGGCAAGGCACGGACGGGAGGCGCGGAGGAGCCTCAGCCCAGTCCGGTGCTGCGGGGCCGGGGCACGGATCGACCCGGCACCGGCACCGGCACCATCCTCATCCCCGGCACCGCCACCGGCACCATCCCCGGTACTGGCACCGAACGAAGCATCCCCGGTATCAGCACCACCCGAATCGTCCCCCTGTCCCGGCACCGCCTGGGCCAGGCTCCGGACCTTGCCGGGACACGGGGACAACTCCGGGCTCTGCCCGGTTTCCTTCCCCTGGGGATAGAGGAGCTGAAATCCCCCTCCTGTTTGGAAAGCCTGGGAGAGCTGGGAACGTTCCCCTGGANCTCCCAGCCTTTCCATGGATATGTCTCATTTTCCAGAGCAATAATAAGTGTTAAAATCCCAGTGCTCTGATCCCGTGTGTGCTGGAGCTTGTCCAAGTGCGTTAATAAGAAATTCAAACAGTCTGGGGGTGAAAAACAGGATTTGATCACAAATAACCTGGAAAAGTGGGGGAGAAGAGGCAGCAGCCACGGAATGAGGACACTCCATGAGAGGTGGGAGCAGCTCCAGAGGCTCCAGCACTGAGCACCAGACAAACCAGGATTTCCCAGGATTATTTCATTAAATTGCTTCACACCCAATGGGATCATCACAGCAATGCTTAGAGAGCACAAGAACAACACCCCGGGAACTGCCAGAGAATCCCAACACAGCTCAGCTCTCATCCTGTGCAACTCAAAGGCCATTTTTGTAGACAAAACAAAACCAAGATGTTGCTGCTAAAAAAAAGAAAAAAGGTAAATATTTACAGGTAAAACTACAGGGATCAGTTCTTACCCCCAAACAAAGCACTCTGGCCAAGCCCTCCCCATACAATTATTAAATCCTGCTAAAAATCTGAGTTTCCCTTAGGTTTAAAACACAGCACACCACGTAAGGCAAATAATAATAATAATAATAAAAATAAAAAGGAATTATCATGCAGTTCTTTGTGTTTCAGGTCAATGGAAAGAATTGAAGGCAATCTGGGATATTTTGCATTATTTCAGAGAGTGAATGGGGATTTACAGATGGGAAGTTCACTGAAGCAATGTTATCTCCCAGAAACAATATTTGTAACATGGAAAAAAATTACTACAGTTTCTGCAAGGAAAGCATTCCTAGGAGGAGAGACTGGCAAGCAGCTTGTAGATTATTATCTCTTAAAAAGCAGAAATTCTGAGCTGTATGGACACAAAAAAACTCATTTAACCCATTGTACAGTGCAATTTAAGAGATAAGGGACTGGAACTGGATGATAATTGGGAATTGTGACACCACAGCCGCCGGTCCTTGGTTTTCCAGGTCCCGTGTGGGCTTGATATTTCTGAGCCTGAATTTCAGCTCGCTGACCACTGCTGGCTCTTTCCCAAGGGAAAGCTGCCAACAGTTTCTCTTTCCAAAACATCTCTCTGCGTTTCTCAGCACAGGCTCAGCAAACAGTGTTCCCTTTGCCAGAACAACTGTCCCAGGGGTTGTTTCCTATTCCTGACCCAATGGAGAGCAGTGTCAGTGCCATGGAGCAATAACAGACCTTTTTACACAGCGTGTTCTAAAAGAAACTGTTGGGATTGTAAATAAAGCCTCTTTCTCTGCTGACAGCTACATGGAGTCCATCTATCTCGTGTCCTGCCGTGACAGGGTGAGAGTGCCCAGCTGCAGGGCACGGGGGCACAGAGCAAAGAAGAAACCAAACCAGTGGAACAATCCAAACATGCTTTTATGCACTGAAATCAGGAACAGCCTCGGGGGTGCCCCTCCATTTAGCACCATTGTGAGGTGAGAACACTCAGAGGAAGCAATCACACGATCCTTGGGGAAAAGGGGGGACACAGACACGAGGAGGATGGGATGGGATGGGCTGGCCTGGAGGTTTTATTGGAGAGCATGCCAGGAATTCTGCTGCTGGGATTTCTCCTCACATTCCAACAGAAAGCATACAGCAGGATTAAGTCAGTTCATCTAGCACTCGAAGAAAACAGAAGGGAAAAGTTAAAAATGCAAATTCTCTTCATCGGATCCAAAAACGTCCCGAAGAGGCAACAAATTTGCCTGGTAAACGTCTCCGAGGGTCATCCCAGCCCTCCTACCAGGAAGCAGGTGAGAAAGGAGAGTACAGGCAACATCCTATGGCATTTATTATGTACAAACCTTGAGATACAGAAACAAGGCAGCCCTTGGTCGTAGAAAACCCCGTGAAGCCCTGGCCTTCTCCGTGTGCAGCCGCAGCCAGGGGTCAGCACCCCTGCACTCACCCAGCTCCCCCCGGCGCGGGGGGCTCCGTGCTCCAGAGGAGGGAGAGACGAAATCTCTACAAAGGTTGGCATGGACAAACCTCTGGCTGCACCCCAGCTCTCTCCCAAACCCACCACGAGCAGGGGGTGCCAAACCCGGCCGGGCACTCGGCTGCCCTCCCTCTGCTGCCGCAGCGCCGCGGGGCAGCCAGCTTTGGAGAGGATCCCTCCTCGCTGCCGAGCCGAGCCGAGCTGAGCCAGCCCTGGCCGGGCCAAGGGCGAGCTCCGAGCCCTCAGAGCGCCGTGAGGCCGAAGTTGCAGCGGCAGTAGAGCATCCCCGCCGAGTCCAGCCACGAGTCCGAGATGGGCTCGTACCTCTGCACCGTGTTCAGGTAGGACGAGCCCGAGTGGCCCCCCACCACGTACAGGTGGTTGTCGATCACCGCCGCGCCCACGCCTGCGGAGGAGAGCACGGACATCAATCCCTGGGGGAACCGCTGGGGTTTGTTCCCTGCTGCAGTCACCCCCCGACACCCACAGGCTGAGCCCAGAGCCCTCAGTGCCCCAGGAAAAGGGGTGTAAATGAGGAGCCCTCTCTGCTCAGGTCTGACAGCCCTTTGGTGCTGTTCTCATCCCCTTTCCTATGATAAAACAACCTCCCTCTGTCCCAGGGCCCCCTGTCAGGGAAACTGAGATAGAATCAGGGAATGTCCTGAGCTGGAGGGACCCACAGGGATCACCCAGCCCTGTCCCTGCCCAGACCCCCCAACAATCCCACCCTGGGCACCCCTGGCAGCGCTGCCCAAAGGCTCCTGGAGCTCTGGCAGCCTCGGGGCCGTGCCCATTCCCTGGGGAGCTGTTCCAGGGCTTATTCCACCCTCCGGGGGAAGAACCTTTCCCTGCTCTCCAGCCAGACCCAGCTCCAACCCTTCCCTGGGTGTTGTCCCTGTCCCAGAGCAGAGATGGGAGCTGCCCCTCAACCCTGCACCCCTGAGTCTCCACACCCAACAAAACCCAACAGAACTGTGAGCACAGAGCTGCTGAAACTCATCACTGCTGGAATCACTGAAAAAACAGGAGGTAGAATTACTACTTCCTGTAATTTTTGTCACAGCTCAGCATTAATAAGCTGAACTTGGAGAAACCAAGATCCTTCCACAGAGCTGGTGAAGTGACCTTCAACCACAGACGGGACTCCCCGCCACTCTCCCTGCAGGTTTTACCAGCTCAGAGGTTCCTTTCTGCCATGTCCCACCTGTCCTGGGCTCCTTCATGGGCCGGCACACTGTCCACTGGTTCTGGTGGGGGTCGTACCTCTCGATGCTGGACAGGTGGGACACCCCATTGTGTCCCCCCACCACGAAAATGAAGCCCAGCATGACCCCCACCCCAAAGTTTATCCGTTTGTCAGCCATGGAGGCCACGGTCTCCCAGGAGTTCTTGCTCGGATCGTAGCGCTCCATGCTGCAAAGCAAACACAGCCGTGAGCCCGGGAGCTTGGGGATGGGGATCCACCCCTGGAGTGGCACAGCTGGATGGGGATCCACCCCTGGGGTGTCACAGCTGGATGGGGATCCACCCCTGGGGTGTCACAGCTGGACGGGGATCCACCCCTGGAGTGGCACAGCTGGATGGGATCCACCCCTGGGGTGGCACAGCTGGATGGGGATGCACCCCTGGAGTGGCACAGCTGGATGGGATCCACCCCTGGGGTGTCACAGCTGGACGGGGATACACCCCTGGGGTGGCACAGCTGGATGGGGGTGGCACAGCTGGATGGGATCCACCCCTGGGGTGTCACAGCTGGATGGGGATCCACCCCTGGGGTGTCACAGCTGGACGGGGATACACCCCTGGGGTGGCACAGCTGGATGGGATCCACCCCTGGGGTGGCACAGCTGGATCCAGCTGGCTCTGCCCAGGACCTCAGGGATGGGCTCCACCCCTGCAGTGGCACAGGCACAGCTGGCGCACAGCTGGCTCTGCCAGGCAGAATTACCACACGGGAATAATGGAGTACAGAGGGAAGGGCTGGAGCTGATGGAAAATTCCCTGGAGCAGCTGCTTGGTACAACCCAAGAGCAGCACCCAGAAATTGTGTTCTCACCTGGGAAGCATCAACCACATCCCAGGGCGCTTCCACAACCAAAGCAGCCCAAAGCGTGGCCAAAAACCAGTTTTAACCTATTTTTTATAACATACTCAAAGGTTGGACTCCATGATCCTCAAAGGCTTTTCCATCCCAAATGGCTCTGTGGTATTTCCCCCTGACACAGCAACTGGTTCAGCCTCTCCCATCTCCTCCCTGTCCCACTGTCCTGGATCTCCAGGTCACACCCTGAAACCAGGAGCTTCCTCAGAGCTGAAAGCTCTTTCAGGATGCCTGGTGTGATTTTTTACAATAAGAAATTAAAATGTATATCGTACAAATAATAATCTACTAAAATAATATAGTGATCTATTAAAATAATACAATATTAAAAAAGAAATTGTGGGAGACTGAACACAATGCAGAGCTGAAGTGTAGCTTTCTTTGGGTACACAGCAAATCCAAACCTGCCCTGAGGTTGGCCTGAAAATACCATTCAGAGAGAAAAAGCCCGTGGAGAGTGTATTTATATTCCTCAGGAAAAGCAGCAGAGAGGCCGCTGATCAAAACACTGAGGGCAGGAGAGGCTTCAGGATCAAAGGGAAATGAATTCTCATCGTTATTAATACTTCTGATCACTGTACAGACGGTCAGTCATTATTAACACACTCATGGCTCAGAGCTGCTCCTGCCCAAGCGCAGCTGCAGGAGCGCAGAGGGGCAGAAAAAAGGGGAAGGGGAGATCAGCAGCAGCACAGAGTCGGGAAAAGTGTGAGCTTGATTTCATGCTAGAGCTTGGAGGAGCCTGGGGCTGCACAGCATGGCTTAGTACTGACCCCTCCAACCAGAAACAGAACCAAAATCGATCACAGGAGACGGGACACCCTGAGCTGGAAGGATCAAGGAGTCCAAGGATCCTTTTCCTAATAGAAAAAAACCTTTTCCTAAAAGAAGAACCTAAAAGAAGAACCTTTTCCTAGAAGAAGAACCTAAAAGAAGAACCTTTTCCTAAAAGAAAGAAGAACCTTTTCCTGAAAGAACCTAAAAGAAGAACCTTTTCCCAAAAGAAGAACCTAAAAGGACCTTTTCCTAGAAGAACCTTTTCCTAATAGAAAGAAGAACCTTTTCCTAAAAGAACCTAAAAGAAGAACCTTTTCCTAATAGAAAGAAGAACCTTCTCCTAAAAGAAGAACCTAAAAGAAGAACCTTTTCCTAATATCCAGCCTAAGCCTCCCCTGGCTCAGGCTCAAGCATAAAAAGTCAGTGCAGTCCCTCACTGCAGTGTCTGGTACCCCCTGTAGAACAATCACTGTGTCCCTTCCTCAGGAGCAGGAGTTTCATTCTTTATTTTCAGCTCTGACACTTGTACTTTATGACTTTGCTTCCTGGAGGGACATTCAGCTGATTGGAATGATGGAAAATGGTTCCTTTGGATAACTGCATGGCCCTGGACATCCACAAGGAACAGAGGAGTCTAAAGAACACGATGGGAGCAGGAAAACTCCTTGGGAATGCAAGGTCTGGAACAACTAGTGGAGTCAGAGCAGTAATCCCCATCCTGAATTCTGCTATTAGCAGTAGCACTGATTTCAGATCCCAGCAGAATTATGGATTTATTTTGTGTGTATTAAGCATGGCAAAACTCCTGTTCACCTCAAATCGGGGCTTTCGTGGCAAAACTCACCACCCACCCTCAGATTTTGCAGGCTTGAGCTACAAGGCTCAGTAATGCGCAGGCATGTCTTTGTTTTTGCCTTTTTGGTAAAATCGCCTTTTAGGTGATCTAAAAAACGAGCCCAAACGAGGTGGAACGCACAGAGTGAAGCAAAAATGGAGATTTTCCTATTTGAATGCCGGACTGATGTGACAGAACAGGGATTAATTGGAGATGATTTAATTGGCTGCTCAGGGGGTTTGCTGGTGCCCAGGTGGGTCACCCCAGCACGTCCCTGTTCATGTGGGCAGGGGGAGGATTAATGAGCCTGCCCAGGGGGTTTTGGTGTTGCCCAGGTGGGCACCCCAGCATTGGAAGAACTAATTGTGGAAAGCCTAGAGGAGGTTGGGATAGATTTATTCCTGGATGCATAAATATTCAGAGTTCTAAAAGAAAGAAAATCCTGATTGCTAGCTATCCAAAATGAGGGGGAGAGGAGGGTGAATAACACCTTGAATTAATCTAAATATTGATCTTAGTCCCAGACTCTGCTGGCCTAAATTCCACCTAAATCCTTGTGCCTACTGTTTTCTATTGGCTGGGAATCCAAAGACTTCAGAGTAATTATTCCAGAGATGTGAGTAAGGCTTAGAGCCCAGTGCTCAACTCTAAGTACTGAGATTTATGTGGAATCTAGTCCTGGCAAAACTGGGCACTGGGATTCAATGTAACTCCAAGGTGCTTATGAGGGAAGATGTCCATCTTGTCCATCTTGTCCATCCCACCTGTTCATGTGGGATGGACAAGGATTAAAAAGGGTGCCCAGGGGGTTTGGTGGTGCCCAGGTGGGTCACCCCAGCACGTCCCTGTTCATGTGGGCAGGGGGAGGATTAATGAGCCTGCCCAGGGGGTTTTGGTGTTGCCCAGGTGGGCACCCCAGCATTGGAAGAACTAATTGTGGAAAGCCTAGAGGAGGTTGGGATAGATTTATTCCTGGATGCATAAATATTCAGAGTTCTAAAAGAAAGAAAATCCTGATTGCTAGCTATCCAAAATGAGGGGGAGAGGAGGGTGAATAACACCTTGAATTAATCTAAATATTGATCTTAGTCCCAGACTCTCCTGGCCTAAATTCCACCTAAGTCCTTGTGCCTACTGTTTTCTATTGGCTGGGAATCCAAAGACTTCAGAGTAATTATTCCAGAGATGTGAGTAAGGCTTAGAGCCCAGTGCTCAACTCTAAGTACTGAGATTTATGTGGAATCTAGTCCTGGCAAAACTGGGCACTGGGATTCAATGTAACTCCAAGGTGCTTATGAGGGAAGATGTCCATCTTGTCCATCTTGTCCATCCCACCTGTTCATGTGGGATGGACAAGGATTAAAAAGGGTGCCCAGGGGGTTTGGTGGTGCCCAGGTGGGTCACCCCAGCACGTCCCTGTTCATGTGGGATGGACAAGGATTAAAAAGGGTGCCCAGGGGGTTTGCTGGTGCCCAGGTGGGTCACCCCAGCACGTACCTGTTCATGTGGGCAGGCCCGTAGCCCCCGATGGCGTAGATCATCCCGTCCAGCACGGCGGCGGCGAAGCAGCTCCGTGTCCTGCTCATGGGGGCCACCAGCTGCCACTCCTTGACCTTGGGGATGTACTTCTCCACGCTCCTCAGGTAGGACTGCCCGTCGTAGCCGCCCAGGGCGTAGAGCTCTCCGGCCAGCACGGCCGTGCCCAGCGTGCTGCGGCTCTCGAACATCCTCTCCAGGGAGCTCCAGGTGTTGGTGTCGGGGTCCCAGCACTCCACGGAGCTCTCGTGCTTCCTGTAGCTGATGCCCTGGCACACGTGCGTGGCGATGCCGCCCACCACGAAGATCTTCTGCTCCAGCACGCAGATGCCGAACTCGTAGCGCGGGATGCTCAGAGGGGCCAGCCCGATCCACGAGTCGTTCTGGGGGAAGTACATCTCCATGCTGCCAGGGGGAAAACACAGGGAGGCAGTGAGAAAAAGAGGGAATGCAACTTCCGTGATGCAAGGGAAGACAGGGAATCGGTGAGCAAAATAGGGAATGCATTCCCATACTGCCAGGGGAAAAATAGGAAATATATCTCCATGCTGCCAGGGAAAAAACAGGGAAGCAGTGAGAAAAATAGGGAATACAACATGCACGCTGCCAGGGGAAACAGGGAGGCAGTGAGAAAAATAGGGAATGCATCTCCATGCTGCCAGGGGGGAAAAAAAGACAGGGAGGCAGTGAGAAAAATAGGGAATGCAACACCCATGATGCAAGAGAAAACAAGGAATCAGTGAGAAAAGCAGGAAATACATCTCCATGCTGCCAGGGGGAAAAACAGGGAGCCAGGGGGAAAAATAGGGAATGCATCTCCATGCTGCCAGTGAGGAAAAATAGGGAATACAACTTCCATGCTGCAAGGGAAAAGAGGGAACCAGTGAGAAAAGCAGGAAATGTATCTCCATGCTGTCAGAGGAAAAATAGGGACTACATCTCCATGCTGCCAGGGGTAAAAACAGGGAGGCAGTGAGAAAAATAGGGAATGCAACTTGCAAGGGAAAACAAGGAATCAGTGAGAAAAATAGGGAATGCATCTCCATGCTGCCAGGGGTAAAAGAACAAGGAATCAGTGAGAAAAATAGGAAATACACCTCCATGCCGCCAGTGAGAAAAATAGGAAATGCATCTCCATGCTGCCAAGGAAAACAGGGAAGCAGTGAAAAAAACAGGGAATACATCTCCATGCTGTCAGGGAGAAAAAACAAGGAGGCAGTGAGCAAAATAGGAAATACATCTCCATGCTGCCAGGGGGGAAAACAGGGAACAAGTGAGAAAAATAGGAACTGAAATAGGAACCAGCTGAAAATATGACCCAAAGGGAGGAGAAAACACACACACAAAAAAAACCCAAAAACAAACAAACACCAAACCCAAACCAGCCACATAACAAGAGAGAGAAAAGTAAATTAGAGAGAGGGAAGCACACATCTATATTTGCAAATACACATTTAGAAGCTACAGGCTGGAGTTTATAAATAGGTATATGTAACATATCTGTAATTTAAACAAAATGCCAACGTAGCACAAACTAATCTGAAACATGTGTCTTTAAAACAGCTTATTTCTTTTAAACAGCATTTTAATCTGAAAATTAAATTTTATAGTTAAATCTGAAAATTAAATCTTTAAATCTTAAAATTAAATCTCAAATTTAAATCTCAAATTTAAATCCTAAACTTCAATCTTAAAATACTGTTTCCTTTTAATCATACTCGGTGTGAGAACACGGTGGGTCTAGCTTGCCCCATATAGTCTAGTCAATCTACCTGAATTGTTTAATTAATAAATTACCTAAATAATTAAGAGGCTATCTGGTACAGAGGAAACATGATCTGTTCAAAAAACCATACAGGAGCATGAAGCCCCTGGAGAGCTGACAGGCACTCAGAGCCCAGAAACAGGAGCTGCCGAAACACCAGAGAATAGAGATTAAATATATTCTGGAGTAATTTTGTTATTCTGAAGCACCAACAAATTGAAAATAATCCAAATTATTGGCATATTGGTGTATGATATTGGTAGGCTCCATTTTTATAATCACTGAAGAAGGTGGGAAGGAGGCAGAGCTGAAGAATATCGAAGAATGATTTTATTCGCTAAAACACTTTTTATGAAGCACAAAACCCCCTTTATTTTTGAAGTCTATAAACCCAGCAATTTCCAGCCCCAGCATCTGGTTTGAGATCAGTGACTCTCATTGGGAAAATTAACTTTAAACGACTTTGGTATCTCTGAACACGGGGAAAAGAGCACGCAGCTCTCCCCAGGTTTTTAAACGTGTTCCTCTCTGCAAGCACAGCACCCTCACAGAAAAGGACATCCCAGAATATTATCCAGAATGCAGCTGTGGAACCAGTTCAGGCAGTCTGCCTGGGGACAGGGAGCACTCCCGGGGCTGAGAAGAGCACACTGAACATCTAAGTTCTTTCTGTGCATGTATAAATGTATAAATGTATAAATGCATAAATGTATAAATATTTGTATGTGAACAGCCCACACAGAGTTCAGCCACGGGCTCTGGGAATGGCAATCCCATGTTCTGGGCAAACCCAGCCACAGCAGCTTGGGGCTGGAAGTTGTTTTTCTCTCTCCTGCTCCCAGGATGAGCCCCAGGGATGCCCTGCAGGAGCTCAGGAGGTTCATTCTGGGGGGCAGCTGCAGGAGGGGAGGGGGGCACTCACCTGCTCTGCCAGCACAGACACCGACCCTGCCCAGCAGCTGGGACTAAAGCCACGCTCACACCACGATCCAGAACTCCTGCATGGAACCCCAGGATCCCTGAGGCTGGAAAAGCCTCCAAGATCAGAGTCCCAGCTGTGCCAGCCCAGAGCTCCGAGTGCCACCTCCAGGAGTTCCTGGGACACCTCCAGGGATGGGCACTGCAAACCTCCCTGGGCAGCTCCACGCCCTGAGCACCCTTTCCATGGGGAAATTCCTGCTGCTGTCCACCCTGAGCCTCCCCTGGCCCAGCCCGAGGCCGTTCCCTCTCCTCCTGTCCCTGTTCCCTGGGAGCAGAGCCCGACCCCCCCGGCTGTCCCCTCCTGGCAGGGAGTTGTGCAGAGCCACAAGGGCCCCCCTGAGCCTCCTCTGCCCTCCTTCACTCTGCTCTGATTAATTCTGTTTTAATTCCAAGGAATTTTGAATTATCAGGAAGCACGTTTGTCAGACAGCAAGTTAATTTTTACGATTTGTTTGAAAGAAAAACAAATCGGGGGAGAATTCAGTAAAATGAAAATACCTGGAAGGAAAAGTAAGAACTGTACAAACTTAATTAACTGTGTCAGTAACTCAATCGACAGCGTGAAAATTATTTCAGAGCTTTTCTGTCTGCACAAACAAGCGTCTGGCATAAACAAAACTCCCTAACACTGCAAATTACTCATGGAATAAAAAAGCATTTTGAACTTGGGGCTCATCCTTGTTAAACAAAACCTGCTGAGGAGTTTTTATGGAGGAAAGCAACAACCACACCCTGCAGACTCCGGTGGGACTCTTCCAACCTCAGTGACTGGGGGGATCCCAGTGCCCCTGTCCCTGCCCAGGGGTGCCAGGCAGGCTTCCAGTGCCCCTGTCCCTGCCCAGGGGTGCCAGGCAGGCTCCCAGTGCCCCTGNTCCCTGAGGCTGGAAAAGCCTCCAAGATCAGAGTCCCAGCTGTGCCAGCCCAGAGCTCCGAGTGCCACCTCCAGGAGTTCCTGGGACACCTCCAGGGATGGGCACTGCAAACCTCCCTGGGCAGCTCCACGCCCTGAGCACCCTTTCCATGGGGAAATTCCTGCTGCTGTCCACCCTGAGCCTCCCCTGGCCCAGCCCGAGGCCGTTCCCTCTCCTCCTGTCCCTGTTCCCTGGGAGCAGAGCCCGACCCCCCCGGCTGTCCCCTCCTGGCAGGGAGTTGTGCAGAGCCACAAGGGCCCCCCTGAGCCTCCTCTGCCCTCCTTCACTCTGCTCTGATTAATTCTGTTTTAATTCCAAGGAATTTTGAATTATCAGGAAGCACGTTTGTCAGACAGCAAGTTAATTTTTACGATTTGTTTGAAAGAAAAACAAATCGGGGGAGAATTCAGTAAAATGAAAATACCTGGAAGGAAAAGTAAGAACTGTACAAACTTAATTAACTGTGTCAGTAACTCAATCGACAGCGTGAAAATTATTTCAGAGCTTTTCTGTCTGCACAAACAAGCGTCTGGCATAAACAAAACTCCCTAACACTGCAAATTACTCATGGAATAAAAAAGCATTTTGAACTTGGGGCTCATCCTTGTTAAACAAAACCTGCTGAGGAGTTTTTATGGAGGAAAGCAACAACCACACCCTGCAGACTCCGGTGGGACTCTTCCAACCTCAGTGACTGGGGGGATCCCAGTGCCCCTGTCCCTGCCCAGGGGTGCCAGGCAGGCTCCCAGTGCCCCTGCCCAGGGGTGCCAGGCAGGATCCCAGTGCCCATGTCCCTGCCCAGGGGTGCCCAGGGCTGCTGCTCACCTCTCCAGGCAGGCGAAGAGCCCGGCCTTGCCCCCCACGGCACAGAGCACCTTGGGCGCGCAGCGGGGCCGCGTCAGCAGCATGGTCTGGTGGGACAGTCTGTGCTCGGGCATGAAGTGGTACTTGAGGGCCTCGTTGAGCAGGTGCTTGCAGGTGTGGTCGTCCCTGATCAGGTGGTTGGCCTCGTAGAGGCGCGTGAGGAACTTGACGCTGAGCAGGGGCAGGCGCACGCAGTGCAGCAGCTGCGCCAGGTACTTCTGGCGCTCTTGCACGTCGTACTTGACCCAGGACTCCAGGGCGTAGAACACGGTCTCCTCCGTCACCACGTTCAGGCAGTCGTTGGACACGATCTCGTCCAGCTCCGAGTGCGTCAGCTCGAAGAACTCCTCGGTCTGGCACACGTCCTCGAAGTTCCGGCAGATGAACTTGCTGGCCGCCAGGTAGAGCTCGTGGCAGCCGTAGGTCTCGGCGAAGCGCGAGATGCCGATGCAGTTGCCGGCGTCCAGCTGGCTCTCCAGGAAGGCGCAGCACTCCTTGACCACCAGCTTGACCTGCAGCAGGTTGGCGGCGGGCAGCAGCGACTCCACGGTGTCCTGCGAGATGAAGACGGTGCCGGTGTAGGCGTACTCCACGATGGCCTGCAGCGCCGCCTCGTCCACGCACTGGAACTCCACCTCGGCGTTCTCCTTCTCCGACAGGCTCCCGGTGAACATGGCCTTGAAGTAGGGGCTGATGCTGGCCAGCACCGCCTTGTGCGCGTGGATCTTGGCCTCGCCCACGCGCAGCACCACGTCGCAGAGCTCCCGGTGCTGCCGCAGCTGGTTGAGGCCCTGCAGGAGCTGCTCCGAGTGCAGCGGGGTCAGCTTGGCCAGCAGGAAGGGCGGGGACGACGGGTCCATCTGGGACAGACACAGAGCGGGAGGGGTCACGTCACCTCTCAGACCGAGACACAGTTCAGAGGTGTTTCTCCCTTTTCGGCTTTTAAATTAATGTGGTTTGTGACTTGCCAAATTCCAATATTGGATTTCTCAAAGAGCCGGGTGTAATCAGCTCTCTGAGGGTTCAATACCTCTGAGGGTGTTCAGCAACTCACAGAAAATGGATTAAGTAAGTTTTGCATTGTGGGCTTGATATTTCCGAGCCTGAATTTCAGCTCGCTGACCATTGCTGGCTCCTTTCCCAAGGGAAAGCTGCCAACAGTTTCTCTTTTCAGAACATCTCTCTGCATTTCTCAGCACAGGTTCAGCAAACAGAGTTGCCTTTGCCAGAACAACTGTCCCCAGGGGTTGTTTCCTATTCCTGAACCAATGGAGAGCAGTGTCAGTGCCATGGAGCAATAACAGACCTTTTTACACAGCGTGTTCTAAAAGAACCTGTTGGGATTGTAAATAAAGCCTTCTCTCTATTCTGACAGCTACGTGGAGTTGATCTATTTCATGTCCTACCATGACAGTTCAAAACCTCTGAGGGCGTCCAGCACCTCATAGAAAATGGCTTAAATAACTTTTGCATGATCAAGTGTGTCTTGAAAAAACAAAAAGGTTTCAATAGAAGAAGAAAATAATGCAAAACCAAAAGAACAGAGCTGCTCACAGTGCATGGACAGGTCCCACACAGCCGCTACAACACCCTGAGAATGCCCTGAGAGGCCTTACGCTCTCCCTTTTAAGTACTGAATGATTTGGGTGGGTTTTTCTGGCAAAAAGCCCAACAGAGAATAACTGTCTGAGGAACAGGTAAAGGGACCGTCAGTGTTTTTGTCTGGGCACTGAGCCAATTCCTGCCAGGACAGCAAAGAAGTTTCTGGGTCCTTTTACCTTATTAGAACAACAAGGGATGAGTCTAAAACCTTTCCCTATATGGAAGCACCTGCTGGGCTGTGGGGTGCATGCCTACATTTCTACCCTTACCTGCTACGCTTTTTCATGCAAGTTAAATCCAGGACCTTCAAATGTTCATTAATAGTCTATGCTAGATTCAACTCTGAATTTAAAAAACCCACAACTGTCACTTTTTTTTTTGTTCCGGAGTAAAATATCCATGATCTGATTGTTGGGGTGTCTGTGCAGGGCCAGGAGCTGGACTGATATCCTGTGGATCCCTTCCCACCCAGGACAGTCTGTGATCCTACATCAAAGGTTTGAGAGAACTGAGCAGTGGCTGAAACAGAAATAAAGACAGATAACTAAAGAATACAACTGGCTCATTTGAGGCAAAGTTCTGAAAGTTGTTAAGCTCCTTTTGTGCAGCTCAATTCCTGCCTGCTCAGCGCTCCTGGGGGAGCAGCCCAGTCCTGCTGTGCCTTTCTCTGGCCAGGCTCTGGCAGGGAGCAGCTTCCTGTTCCCATTCCCATTCTCATTCCCATTCCCATTCCCTGCCTTCCCTCTGCCAACCACCCCCCAGAGCCAGCGGGGCTGGAGCAGATTCCTGTGCTGTGGATGCCCAGGAGGGAGGGGAGACGCTCATCCTGTGGCTCCCACCGTGCCAGGAAATCCCTGCTGGGGTGGCCCCAGGGCTGCCCAGGCGAGCAGGCTGAGCGCCCTGGAATTCTCAGCACTGCCCCAGCACTGGGAGCTGCCCACGCTCCCCAGGAACTCCAGGGGTGCAGAGGGGAGGATCCTCACTCCTCGCCAGCTCCACACAGCTCCTGCTCCCCAACGGCCCCGTGTGCAGCGTGACACTGGAGCCCTGGGGTGCCTGCTCTAATTTCAGCTCCCAGGGTGCAGCAGCTCTTTGTTCAGCCCCCAGAGCTGCACTGGTGAGAGGTGGAGGGTAGGAACGTGTCAGGATCCTGGGAAAGAATCCCATTGTTCTCCAGGGAACACGGCAACCACCCCACTCCTGAGCAGAGCAGCTTTTGATTTGCTAAACGATCTGCAAGATCTCGCTCCTTTTATCTTAATAACAAGTTCAGCGCTCGCGCAGCTCCTTAAATGACACCTCACTTGCAGGGCAGCCCACTGAAAAGTGCTTAATTGGAAATAATCAAATGGGATGCCAACGTTTAAATGCGGAGCACAATAGCAGTGACAGGGAAGGGAAGGGAAGGGGCTGAAACACCTCTTACCCACGAAGGGAGGAATAAGCTCTGCTATTAGCACTCTACACTGGAAAAAATAACTGGAGAAAACGAATTTAAGTGCATCTGCAAAAGGCAAGATCGTGGACGACAATATTTTCCCTATCACAATTTTGCAGCACAAATCATACGTGGAAGAATTTAAAAAATTAAAATAAGAAAAAACCCTGTCCAGCAGCTAAAGGAACGCTTTGCCCTTTGGTGTTTGTGTTCAGTTCCTAACTTGATCATACAAACACACAAAAATCAGGGAACACAAGGCACCACCACATGGAAAAAGGGATGGTCCCAGTTCAGCTGCAAAACCTGACAAAACACCGATAAATGACTATATTTAAGGTATTCTGCAGCAATAAAGCTTCATGTACCACCCTGGTAGAGCCTCTCACCCCTCCTGCACGGCCAGGCTCGCCCATACCATGGATTTGCTGCTATTTATTTCTCTGTTTAGCAGGAAATCAGCAGCTGGAACATGAACTGCACACGGAATTGCATCCCAGCGCAGCAATCCCTGCTCACGGCACACACCAAATGCTCACCCCCGGGCTCCGGGCTATCAGATCCCTTCGGCCTGCGGTTCAAACTTCTCTCGAACAGCAACAGCGACTGGAAATCAAGCGGTTAGCCCGCCCAGCAAAGGGCTGAGCCGAGGCATCAGGGCGCGCTGAGGAGCAGCAGGAGGAGCTGCGGGCTCTGCTCTGCCCCGAGCGCTCGCCGGGCTGGTTCTGGGACTGCCCGGGGAGCGCCAGCCCCGAGCCGGG
>WBMY01016086.1:189110-223176 GCA_013397315.1 Donacobius atricapilla
TCGGGCCGCTGCCGCGGGCCCTGCCCGCCGCCCGGCGCCGACACGGAGTGGCTGCACGGCCCCGCGTGTGCGCGGGCAGCCAGCCCCAGGAGAGCCCTGAGCGCCGGCAGAGGCAAGAACAAGCTGCCCTGGGAGAAGGAGGCGGCTGCGGGCGGGGAAGGCGGCTCGGCGGCGAGGATGGCCGGAGCCGAGGGTGTGGAGCAGGTATGTCAGTCCTTGCGGCGCCGTTATCCTGTTGCCAAGGGAGGATGGAGCGCTGGCAGAGGTGTTGGTGTTGCCGTTTCGTGTTGCGTGGATCTGTACGCTCAGATCGCTGTGGGAAGGTAAATTTAGGAATTCCTTGTGTCGGATTCAACCAAGCAATTAACCAGAGTACTTAGGACTTAGAGAAAAATATTTGAATCTATTTTTGAGGTTAGTTGGACTAACTGAGACGCTCCTTAGGTCTGACAGTAGTGACAAGGCTCTGACATGTCAGCAATGACCAGTGACCCCCTGGGAATGGGCACAAAAGTGGGGAAAACAGCCTTTATTTGTGTGTTTGTGTTGGAAAGCGTGGGGCTGACTGCAGAGAGTTTCCTGTTTGGGGGAAAACTGAGCAATTCCTTCAGCTCAGGCTCTGAAGGCTCTTTGGAATAAACCTGGGGGCTGCCAAATGCCTGTGTGGCTCTTGCTCCTTGGGCTAAACCCGGGGGCTGCCAAATGCCTGTGTGGCTCTTGCTCCTTGGGCTGATGCAGCCAGGAAAAACGTAGGTCAGGCTGGAATAACGATTCTGGTTGAGTTTGGGTGTAATCACCTTCTGACCGCGTCAGCAGCTGGAAGGGAAAGGGGAGGAACCTCTGGAAAATTGTCCAGGTTCTTTTTCCTTTGCCTGTCGTTCTGTGACGTGGTTTGGATACCACACATGGATCTGTGTGTGGTGGTTTTTCTGTCGTGTTTTGGGGTGGTTTTTTTTACGTGGACACATTTGATTTATCATAACTTGATCTCCTGTGAGGGAGCTGAAGCAAAGAGAGCTCCTCAGGAAATCAGAGGCTGTGCAGAGGAGATTGCTCAGTGCCACACTTACGCACTCAGATTTTAATTCTCAGTTGCTTGGTAACTTGTTGCTGTGCTGGATGAGGTCACGGGCAGCGAGTTCTCCTCTGCAGCCTGGCTGTGGGGCAGGCCCTTAGCAAAATAAACTCAGCTCCTCTTTCTGTCCTGTCAGACCTTGAAGTGCATACCTGGACTCGAGTGCTCATCTCCTTCCTTGGTGCCTGTGTTACCTTTCCCGAGGCTCCTGAGGGTGTCTGTGTCTTCCCGAGCTGATGGATCAGTTCTCTTGGGGTAACCACTAACAGGGTCAAGACAAGATGTGGAGAACACCTCTGGAGCAAGAAGGGTTTCCTTTTAAGGACAGTTTTTCAGTATTAACTAATAGAGCTGATTAAAAAAAACAAAAAAACCAAAAAAACAGTGCCAGTGTTCTCCTGGCAGGTTAGGCCTGTGCTGCTGCTGTTTTTCTGTGGCTGTGAACAAAAAGCAGGTTAATACAGGCACCAGTACCTGGCTGGGGCTTGGGAAGGAGGAACATTCCCTGCCTGGGCCAGCCCCTCTCCAAGGAAGTCAGGGAAGGGCTCTGGAAATGTTCCTTTTCTGAAAGGAATGAAGCCTATGTACGTGTGGTTGTGTTTACCTCTGTAACGTGGGAGGGATTCCCAGCCCTGCAGAGAGGCAGAGAAAGTAAGTGGCTGATGGATTCTGTTTGGTTGGTGCATACAGTGCATCTGGAGGTGGGATAAATAATTTCCTGGACTGGTTTGGGTTGGAGGGACCTCAGATCCCCCCCGGTGCCACCCCTGCCATGGCAGGGACACCTCCCACTGTCCCAGGCTGCTCCAACCCCAGTGTCCAGCCTGGCCTTGGGCACTGCCAGGGATCCAGGGGCAGCCACAGCTGCTCTGGGCAATTCCAGCCCAGCCCAGAATTCCCAATCTCCCATCCATCCCTGCCCTCTGGCAGAGGGAACCTGATCTGGCACAGGATAAATTGGAGTCCTGTTGGCCAGACCCCAGGTCCTGTAAAGGAAACTTAGAGCACCACGGTGATTTAATAGTGGAATATTTACCTGATTGCTGTGGTTAACACCTTTGCTGCTCCTTCCTCACATCCTGATCCTTTGTCTCATCACATCTGACTAAAGCTGTCTGGGGCAGGAGACACTCTCCAGTGATGTTGGTGACCAGAGGGACCCAGGGAAGGGCTGGAGCTGGGCCAGGCTGGAGCTCAGGGAAAGGTTCTTCCCCCAGAGGGTGGAATAAGCCCTGGAACAGCTCCCCAGGGAATGGGCACGGCCCCGAGGCTGCCAGAGCTCCAGGAGCCTTTGGGCAGCGCTGCCAGGGGTGCCCAGGGTGGGATTGTTGGGGGTCTGGGCAGGGACAGGGCTGGGTGATCCCTGTGGGTCCCTCCAGCTCAGGACATTCCGTGGTTCTGTCTCGGATGCAAGAAGGTGAATTGTGTTGCCAGTCTGGGGGTGTAAACCTGGCTGGTGTTCCCTGGACTGAAGACATTCCCGGAGCTGTGTGTCAAGCTCGAGCAATCAGGATCTGGGAATGTTAACCCTGGATCTGCCCTTAACTCCCTCAGTGAGGAAAATGCATTTATCGTGCATAAATCTCAGGTAGTTCGCTGGTTTCTGGCCATGCCAAGTATTAATTATTAATTCAGACATTCCTTTGAAATGAATATGCTTAAAAATTAACTTCTGGAGTCATTCTGTGGCTGAAAGGATGCATGGAAGTAGCTTAATGTTTAAAGCTGTTTTCCTGCCGGTGTTTTTAGGGTCATGTTACAGGGGGACTGTCCGAGGCTGTGTCTAGACTTTCCTGATCAGATAAGGTGTGAGTGAAACATGTGTAAGTTAATGTGTACTAAAAATAAAAGGTAGATAAGGCACACCGACTGCCGGGGTTTGTCTGACAGCCTCTCAGGAGAGCTGTGGATTCTCCATCCCTGCAGGTGCTCAGGTGTTCAAGGGCAGGTTGGAATATTGAATATTGCAGGGTGAAAGTTACCCCTGGGACACACAGACCCTGCAGGACACCCTGTCCCTGCTGCAGGAGGTACCTTTTGGTACCCAGAGGATCCCTTGGGGGGAAACAAGAGCATTTGGGCATTTCACTGGACATTTAAGGGCTTTCACAAACTTCATGGGAGCTCCGGGATCTCCCCTAACTGCAGTGTTGAGCAACAAGTGTGGAATTCTCATTTCCATATTGATCTGATAATTGCAGAACTTGATAGCTGGGCTTTATGGAGGCCTCCGAGTGTTCGGAGGGCCTGGGAAATCAGATTCATGGAACAAAACCTCTTTGTTTTCCAAGGATGACAGGATGACCAAGACTGTGGGATGAAGGTGTGCCTTCCTTGGGTGTCCCTCAGGGTTTTCCTGGAGCTGGGAGAGGATTCTGGGGAGATGTGGTTCTGTCTTTGCGTGGTGTTGGTCTCTTTCTGGGAGAACATTGCTGGTGCTGCTGGTGTTGGATTTAGGGGCGCCTTTGGTGTCATCCAGGGGCACAGCTGCACAGGGAAGGGGTGCGGGGAGGGAATGTTTGCCTGTGATTCCAGGCTGGACATTGGGCTTGGAGCAGCCTGGGACAGTGGGAGGTGTCCCTGCCACGGCAGGGGTGGCACTGGCTGGGATTTAAGGTCCCTTCCCACCCAAACCATTCCAGGATTCCACAATGGGTCACTCGCAAGGGCTGTGCTTTGATAACCAAGTTACCAATTCCAGGTATTTTCCAACATTTGTGGGATTTAAGGGGATCTGAACCCTTTGGAGAAATCCCTTTGTTGGGATCTGATATCTGCTCCAGGGAAACATCTGGCAGCTTTGGGTTTGCTTTACTTCCCACCAGCCCCAAGCCTGTGTTTAGTGGATTTGCTGTAATTATAATTTGAGTGCAAGGAAACAGAGTTTTCACTCCTGGAGCTGGGATGGGAACAGCTGGCCAAGCTGTACAGTCATGGCACTGTTGGAATTTACTCTTTCTGCATATTTTCCTTTATCTGTGCGGAAAAATGGGATGAAAGTTTGTCCTGTACCAGCTCCTAAGCAGAAAATTCCCTCTATCCCAGCTGAAACCAGGCTGTGGAGATTTGAACAAGGAATATTTCATTGTGGACTGAAGGATCCATGGATGTAATGACGTTTGGTGACTGCAGGAAGGGAATGCCAAGGTCTCCCATCTTCTATCCCAACTTTAACCTGGAATGAACCACTTCAGCATTTGCCTCCTGTGTCCCTCAGAAGGGAGAGCAAATACAGCCTGGGAATGATTTAAATCACTGATTTGACTCATTAAATCAGAAATTTATTTAAAGATGACATTTTCTTTGTTAAATGTTGGTATTACTGAGATTTTCTCCCTCCCTGTAGCCAGTTCTCAGTAAAAGCTGCTGGTGTGGCCTGGTACAGTTTTAGACTGAATCTGGAGTGTGTGGTTTGCAAGCAGCTGTTCCATTCTGGGATTTTGGGGTTCTCTTGTCTATTTAAACACTTCCCCATCTAAAGCACATAATTCAAAAGGTCGATGTTTTATTTTTAAAATTTAATTTCTAAAATATTGCAATCCTCTGCCAGTTTATTTTGTTGGGATTTTTTCCCCTTTCAGTGTGAGTAGTTTTAGCCTGTATTTTAGTATGACCTGCAAAACAGCCAAAATGCTTTCTGATGCTTCAAATATTTGAATGTTGGGTAGGTGGGCGAGTAAAGCTTGTGTGGAAATGTTTGTGACCGTGCTGTTTGCACAGAGCAGGGCTGTGCTTTCATTTCACAGGCAGTTGATTTTGCCTTTCCCTGCAGTTGGCTGTATCCAGTGATTTCCTTCACTCCTCGAAGCTCCGGCCCGCCCAGGGAATCCCAGCCAGTGATGAGCTGTTCCTCAGCAAGAACAGAACTTCCAGAACTTTATTCCAGCCCAGTGTGGAGCTGAGCTGGGAGCATTCTGCCCTTGGTGCTGGTGAGTGGGGGCGCAGGGAGCTGCCAAGGCAAAACAGGTTTTAGTGTTTCAGTAGCCAGGAGGATCTGAAAAGCCTGGGCAAGACCAGACCTGAGTGATTTTGGGTCTCCGTGGCCCTGGGCTCTGTCCTTGTCCCCTCTGGGGAGCCCTGGCCTTGCCAAGTTTGCTCCCTCGCCGTGGTTTGGGTTTGAGGGCCTTTGCTCCCCTTCACTGTTGCATACTCAAAGAGGGGATTGTTCCAGGGAGTTCTTTTGCCCCCCTGCCATTCCCAGCTGGAGCAATGCCCTGGAAGAGCAGCCAGTCCTTTTCCCTTTTTCCCTCTGAGCTGCTTTCTGAGGTTGCTTAGAGACTCTTGGATGAAGTACTTGGAGTTGAGTTTCACTCTCAGAGCTGCACGGACTCTGTATTCCCTATGAAATACATTTGGATATTCTCTGTTGGACAGCACGTGTGAGGCACTGCTTTGGTTCTCTGTGTTCTCTTTTGGAAGGTGCTCTGGGCTCTCACCAGCCCCAGGTTCCAGGGAGATGTGGGACTCTTGGATTCCTCCAGGCGCGTGGGAGGAGTGGCAGCGTGGGCTCTGATCTGCAGTTTTTGGGATTAAACAACTGTCAGCAGGACAAAGGTATGTGGCTTCTGCAGTGGCCTGAGGCAGGGCATGTCACTTCGGAGCTGTCTCTTTATTCCTTTGCTTCCCTAAGAAATGGAAACTGTCACTGGCAGGTTGTTCAGTCCCTCTGCAGAGGGCTTCTCCTTCCTGTGGGATTGAATTTGTGGTTGTTAATTCACAGCCCCACCTTTGCTCTCTGACTGTGGCAGGGTGTTAGAGAAACGGTGCTGCCGTGGGAGGATCACAGCACTGCTTGATCTACTTGCATCACTCTTTTTTTAAAAATACGGTTCTCCAAAACGTGCCTGAGAAATTGTTTTAAGGCTTAAACTCACATTTGGAGGGGAATGCCGTTTGCAGAATGAAGTTGGTTGATTTGTCTGCTTGCTTGGGCAAAGCCTTCAGGCTCTGACTGCCTAGTGGTGCATTATTTCATGGGAAATTATTCTTAGGATAGATCATTTCATTGGAAAGTATTTTTATGGTGCATTATTTCACTAAAAATTGTTCTTACGGTGTATTTTTCATCACCGATTCTTATTACAAGACCCAGTTACCACAAGCGCTGTTCTCTTTTCCTTTGCTCAGTTTGTTCCAGCCTCAGTTTTTCCAGCAAGACGCAGAGAAGTTTTTGCACACAGGCAGAGCCCACCATGTCCTTCCAAGGTCCCAGTGCCAGCCCGGGCACCTTCATCCTGCCCTCCTTCCCGCTGTCGTCCCCCAGGAACAGCCCCAGGCGCCTCTCCTCTCCAGGGAAGTCCCAGGAGGATCCCCGGAGCCTCTCCAGCTCCTGGCCTCTCAAAAGCTTCGAGGGGCTGCCCAAGCCTGGGCCCCAGAAGCAGCTGCTCAGCCAAAAGCCAGGAGGCAACGCAGGTGGGAATGTTCTCCATGTGGTCAAAAGGGGTTTGGGGGTTGTATTTGGAGGGGTTTTTGCAGTGGTCAGAAAATCCACAGGGGCAGGTGAGAGGGAACTGGGCAGTGCCTCAGGTGCAGTTAGGAATGGGAGGGATTTATTGATTTATTGACTTATGGCTTCACTGCTCACATCCCTGCGGGCTTCTCCTCTAAAGTGGAGCCTTTGGATTTGTCATAAAGCAAAATGTGCTCCAGCTCTGCTTGTCCTAATGTCTTCTTTCCAAGTGAAATAAACCCCCAAATGGAGCGCTTTCAGGGAAAGTCAGTCCGGAAATGCCTGTTACTGTTCCTACCCTCATTAATCCATGTGCAAGAAAAGGGTTTCTCTCAGTGCGTTTTGCCTTTTTGCCTCTTCATTTGAATCATGGAATCCCACAATGGTTTGGGTTGGAAGAGACCTTCGAACTCATCCAGTTCCAACTCCCTGGGTAAAAATGCCTTTACTCTCTGTTTAGGTTAAACTGCTTCCTAATCACCCAGGAGGATTCTGAAGCAAGGCAGCAGTTTCCTCGCAAAACTTTGCACTGATTAAAGAAATCTGTTTAAAATTTCATCTTCACTGAGACCTGTATTTTTGTGCATGTATAGAAAATTTCCAACTCAATGCTTTGGGAATTTCCTGCCCCTGGAACGTGGCTCTGCCTCGTAGATGTATTTATCCCTTGCTTTATTATTGTATTTATTATTTGTGCTTGTATTTATCTCTTACCATGTGTTTTCCATACGCACTTTGAGTTTTTTTCTGATTCTTTGGAGTACCTTTGTTGTTACAGCAGCTTCTATGGGAGTTTGGGGATGAGTGTTTTTCTCTTAATGAAGAAAGTTAATTACTTTTTAAAGGGGCTGAGGGCGCATGCATGGACTTGTGTGTCCCTTCCAGCTCAGGATATTTTGATTGTATGTTGGTGTGCATGAAACACTCACAGACATTTTCCTAAAGGAAGGAGACACTAAAAGTGGAACAAATCGCTCCCTGAGCCTGCAGAGGGTGTTTTTTAACACTCATTCCATGGCAGGAGGAGTTCTGTAGCTACGGAAGTGAGTGGTGACGCTTGTCCTGGCGCTGTGCGTGACAGTCCCTGTGTGTTCCAGGGGACAGCCCGCTGGAGAAGCCCCCCCTGCAGCTGGAGAAGCCTTCCGTGCAGCTAGAGAAGCCTTCCGTGCAGCTGGAGAAGCATTCTGTGCAGCTGGAGAAATCTTCAATGCAGCTGGAGAAATCTTCAATGCAGCTGGAGAAGCATTCCATGCAGCTGGAGAGGCCTTCAATGCAGCTGGAGAAGCCCCCCCTGCAGCTGGAGAAGCATTCCGTGCAGCTGGAGAAGCCCCCCCTGCAGCTGAGGGCCGCCCTGGGCAGGGCACAGGGGGGGCTGCGGGGGGCCCGGCCCGTGCCCCCCATCCCGCGCCTGCCCAGCCCCCGGGAGGCCCCTGAGGGCACGGAGCTGGCAGCAGGGCTGCTGGACCAGGAGGAGGTGGGTGAAAGGGGAGAAATGCGGTTCTGACAGCGTCAGCCAGCCCTGGGAGTGTTCAGGTTGGGTTGGATGGGGTTTGGGGCGCCCCGGGGGGAAAGGAAGGTGTCCCTGCCCATGGGACAAGGTGAACCTCAAGGTTCCTGTGATGCCTTTACTTTTAGTCTTCGTATTTTCAGATTCTGTACTGCCTAGGGATGTTGTTCTGAGCCTCGTATTAAGTGCTAGGAATCTCTCTTCACAGAGCAGGGAGACAGAACAAATCCTTTTCCTGCTGCAGACCAAGGACAACTTTCAGGCCCAAGAGCACAAACAAGGCTGGGCTGAAGGTGTCATGGCAGGACACGGAATAGATTGACTCCATGTAGTTGTCAGAAGGGAAAGAAGCTTTATTTACAATCCCAGCAGTTTCTTTTAGAACACGCTGTGTAAAAAGGTCTGTTATTGCTCCATGGCACTGACACTGCTCTCCATTGGTTCAGGAATAGGAAACAACCCCTGGGACAGTTGTTCTGGCAAAGGGAACACTGTTTGCTGAGCCTGTGCTGAGAAACGCAGAGAGATGTTTTGGAAAGAGAAACTGTTGGCAGCTTTCCCTTGGGAAAGGAGCCAGCGATGGTCAGCAAGCTGGAATTCAGGCTCAGAAATGTTGAGCCTACACTGAAGGGAGGAACAAGGATGGGACCTCCCAACCTGAAGCTGTAACTGGGCAATTAAACCCCAATATGCAAATGGACCAGAACTTATAAAAAATGTAGCATCTCGTGTCTGGTCAGCCATCTTTGTGGTCATTCTTTGTCCACCCTGGGTGCAGCCCTGGTCAGGCTAAAGAAGACTAAATGACGAACTGTATGAAGAGTAAAACTAAAGGCATCACCTTCCATCCCAAAATCATTCTGTGACTTCCTGGCTTTGCCTTTCTGTCTGTACTTTCCATTGTCTGGTTCCCACTGAGAGGAACTTGAGGTGTTAAACAGAGGAAGAATTTCTGACGTGAAGAATATCCAGCAAAAAGAGGGGAGAATGCCGCAGCATAAAACTCCAATAATCATAGATTTTCCTGCTCATTTGAGTAGGATCTCTGCTTGCTGGGCACTGATTGCATGATTTAGAGGAGGTTTAGAGGGGATATTGGGAAGGAATTCCTGGCTGGGAGGGCCTGGGCTGGAATTGCCCGAGCAGCTGTGGCTGCCCCTGGATCCCTGGCAGTGCCCAAGGCCAGGCTGGACATTGAGGCTGGAGCAGCCTGGGACAGTGGGAGGTGTCCCTGCCATGGCAGGGCTGGGATGATCCTTGAGGTCCTTTCCAAGCTATTCCATGGTTCTGTTTCTAGGATGTGCAAGTTTGCTGGGAAAAGCCTGAGGTCCCACTGTGTGTGCTGGCAGCCATCAAAACCTGTTGTAGGACACGAAAAAAATGAATGAGATTTTAAATATTTTCAGAAGGCAAAGGCATAGAGAAGGCTTTATTGTCTAATTTTTACTACCTTTTATAGGGTGTTCTGATACAGACTTACCATGATTGGTAAACAGGATCAACACCTCTCTAATCCCATTGGTTAAATTAGAGAAACAGAACTAGAAAGGCAAACACCACCTGAAGAAAAATTGTTTTGAGAAAGGATAGTTGCTTGCCAAGATTGTTTTGAAAGGAAGCTTTCTTAAGATATTTTTCCCTTGGGAAAAGTTAGCAGCTGCTAACAGGCTAAAATCTCTCAGACTCAGAAATATCAGGCCCACAAAACCCCTCCTTTAATCTTTAAAAATCTTTAGAAACCACAAAGCAGTTGCTGTGTTTCAGCAGGAATCTGTCCCTGTGCTCTGGAAAGGGAAGCTGTGACACAGCACTGCTGTGAAGTTGCGTTTGCTCGCAGGATAATTATTCTTGTGAAATAAAACCAGGAGAGAGGGATCATCATAATCCCACAAAAACCGTGTGAGTGGTGATCACACTGCCCAGCAGGGCCTTGTGCTCCCCATGCACTGAGCCGAACACTCAGAAATAGACTTTATTTAGCTGGAAAAAAGCTTTTTCCCTCTGCAGTGAGTGCCCCCTGTCGTTGTTCAACAAACACACACTCAATTTGGTGAGAAGGCAGGAACTGTTTATTACAACTCTGACCCCACTTTTATAGTATTTCTACAAAGGCCAGGGATTGGGGGAGAAGGTTGACACCTCTCCCCATCCCGTTGGTCAAGACAACTGTCCATCAGCTGTCCATAGCTCTAAAACAAGAATGTAAACTACCTTGAATTAAGGAAAACATTGCTTTTATTTATAACACCCGTGTGTGAGAAACAACCTAAGAACTATGAACTGTGAGACACAAGAAGGCTGAAAAATCAGAGCGACAGAGCAGGGCCTTGTGCACCCCATGCCCTGAGCCGAACACTCAGAAATAGACTTTATTTGGCTGAAAAAAAGCTTTTTCCCTCCGCAGTGAGTGCCCCCTGTCGTTTTTCCCCCTGTCCAGATGCAGAATTCCCTGAGGTCCCTGCGGAACAGCGCAGCCAAGAAGAGGGCAAAGCTGAGCAGCAGCATGGCCGACCTGGAGAGCCCTGACTCGGGTGTGAAACTGGAATTTTCCGGGGATTGTCCCTCCCAGGGCTCCTCCCCCGGTGCTGCCTCCAGCGTGGAGAGTGGAATTTCCCGGCAGGAATCCCCCGTGGGCACGCTGCCCCCCAGGAGGAGAGTGATGTGAGTGTCCCTTGGTGTCCCCTCAGCCTGGAAACGCCCACACAGCCTTGGTTCTGTGATCAAAATCATATCATAAACCAGGATATTTACTGGTACATGTCTTACGTAGGATTGCCTTGCATACTAGTTTGATTTTTCTATGTGAATTGTGTTCCTCTCTAAAAATACGAGAGCTGCTTAATGACGTTATTCTGGTTTTCTTCTGGCTTCCAACACGAAGCTGCAGTAGGCCAGGGCAGCCAGGCAGTGCCAGGAGCAGTAAATATTCGATCAAGACTTTCCCTGGCACTGCAGGAACATGACCAGAGCTGAACAGGGGAGGGAGAAGGACCAGAGTGAAGAGGAAGGGTAAGGTTGGGTTATTACAGCCTGCAGATTGAATTGGGTTTGTTGGGAAGAGGAAGACAATGCAGATATTTCTTATTGTTGATCAAGAGCTGGTTCCATTTATTCCTGAGGGATAATTGTGAATTTAAAATGCCTTTCCAGAGCTGTTCTGAATAGAAATTGGGTGGTGACAAATGCTGCTCTGATTGCCAAGGGCAGCAACCCAGTTGGTTATGAGTAGCATAAACTACTGTTTAATGAAATTAGGAGAGTTTTGAGGAATTTTGCAAATTCTCCTGTCCAAAATCTCCTTTGCTTTCAGAGCCCATGATGAAGCTCTTTGTAGCTCTGCTCTGAAGATGTTTTAGTGTTTACTAAAAGCAACTTTTACAGACTCACAGAATCCCAGAGTGGTTTGTGTTGGAAGGGACCTGAAAAATCACCTAATTCCAACCCTGCCATGAGCAGGGAACCTTCCATATAACTGACAGAGAACTGCACTAACAACAAAGGGAAAGCAAAACAGGGAAAATAAAAAGGAGAGGGGTTTGAGGCAGAAGGAGCCTGGAATGATTCACAAACAGAAGGTTTTCAGTTGTGCAGCTCAGAACTAATTTATATTCTCTTTCCATCCCCTTGTGCATTACTGCAGAATCACATTTTTAAAAATAATCTTTAAAATCCCCCATTCAAATGCTGGAATCCTTCAGAAGTCAAAGCTGTGGAGCCCTGGGTGTGCTGGTTTGGGCTCAGCCTTGCTCTGCCCAGCACTGCCACGTCCATTAGCCGCTGCTTGATATTTCACTGGCCCCTCAGCCAGAGGAGTTCTGAGCCAGCCAGGAGGAGAGGGGACATGTGGCAGTCACCCTGAGCTGGGAGAAGTGGCAGAGTCCATCCCAGGTGACACTGAAAGCCTTGGAATGCCAAGAAAAATGCCAGGGAGTTCAGCTCCGGGGATTTGTGAGCACGGGCACAAAATCTGTGGCTGGGCACCAGGAGTGGTTTTGATGTGTTTGCTTTGGGAAGGGTTTGGGTTATCCGCTGATAAACTGCCATGGGTGATGGGAGCTGGACACAGGAATTAGGGACATTCCTGGAGCATGGGCCTTCCCTTGGAGCTTGAAAGAGTCTTTAGTTTTGGGTATTGCACTGGCTCTGGGTTCCATCATCTTTCATATCCAGAAAATCCTTTGAAATTTAAAATAATCTAAAAGTTGTTCTTGTAGATGAGAGCATTTTCCTGGTGAATGCCTCTGCTGGACACTGAGCTGGGAACAGCTCATCCCTGCAAGTGGCAGGAGGATTGGGTCACTCTGCTTGGCCAGGTTGGAACCAGCATCATCAATCCCCAGGCCAAACAATTCCTCACTTTATGGGTGTATCCTAAGTTTAGTCCTAGTGTAAGGTTTCCTTAGAAGGGTTTTCTTTAGGGTGTTCTTCATAATGGACCTGCTCGTCAAATTATTTCCACTGAACTCTCTTTCTGCTCAGTGTGAACATTTGTGGGAATACTGGAAATAGTTTTTCCGTGGAGGAACGGAAATCTGTTGTTTTTGGCTGGACTTTGACCGTTGTGGAGAATTGCACCTCTAAAATGTGTTTGTCTGAACAGGTCAGACACTTTTCCAGCACTTGGCAGCAAATCTCACCCTGCAAAAGTATCTCCAGCAAGGCCCAGAGATGCAGAGGAGGCAGAGCATCACCCCAGCACGGGTATGTTCCTGTCAACACTCACCTGAGGGAGCAGAGTACCCCTTGGTGTGGCTGTTCTCTCTTGGGCAGTGAGCCCACATCCCCTCAGCGCTGAACAAAGGCAGCTCCTGGCTGCTCTGGGGCCAAACTGGGATTTCAGGGCGCTCAGGTGAGGAGTTCCAGGCTTGCAAGCAGCTCATTTCTGGGGGGGCTGCAACTCATTTCCTTTGGGAATTGGGTTTAAGTGCTGCTGGTGTGTTTCACACTCGCAGGCCAGTACAGGTCCCTGAAATGAGCAGGGACCAACTCTGTGTGATTATTTGTGTTTAATCAGTTTTGGTTCCACTGGATGGAGGAAAGGAGCTGGGGGAGCTGTGTCCACAGGCTGTCCCTCCCTGCCTTGTCCCCAGTCCCTCTGCAGCTCTCCTGGAGCCCCTTCAGGCCCTGCCGGGGGCTCTGAGCTCTCCCTGGAGCCTTCTCCTCTCCAGGTGAACATTCCCAGCTCTCCCAGCCTGGCTCCAGGCTCGTGTCAGTGGGATGTGAACATCCTTCATGTGGGTATTCAACAGATCTGTTGGCTTCAGTAACCTGACAATACCCTGCATCAGAAAAGGGATCAGTTCAGATATGGGGTGGCATTTTAGGAGGATGAAATGCATCCCAAAGCACAACCAGCCTGATTTACAGTGAGTGCTCTTTGTGCTTTCAGGCCCTGCAGAGTCAGTGCCTGCTTTTGCCCCGAAGAACAATCTGGGTTTCACATCTGAAGACGTTGCTGTTGTTGGTAAAGGTACTACAGCCCCAAAATCATCCTCTGTGTCTCTTTGAGTTATGAAACGAGGGAAAATGTGCCTTTGTAGAGTGGGAAAAGAACAAAAAGATCTGTGCAATGCTTTTAGATTGTTCACAATCCCCAGTGGAAAGGGAGTGCATGGAATTATGTTGGAAAGTGTTGCAGTCCCTGGATAGACAGTTCCAATCATGGCATCCCTGGAATGAGATGGTTTGATGTCCCTTCCATCCCAAACCAGTTCTGTGACACCATGTTCTGCCCTCCAGGTGTTTTTGGGGGCCCTCCTGCCCCAGCTGCCAGCCAGTCCATGCCCTGTGTGGCCGGTGGGGATGCCCAGGGTGCCAGGGAGGGAGCTGAGCCAGCCCCAGGGAGAAGCTTCCAGCGGAGCAGCGCTCCCCATTCCCGTGCCCATGCAGGGAGTGAGGGACAGGTAAGCACTGCCCAGCCTGGTGCCGCCTCATCCTGCGGGTGTGGCAGTGAATCCCGCCCTGCTCACTCACACTCTCTGGGTTGCGCTGTTGCTTTTTTATTTTCTTTTCCTGTCAGAGCCTGGATTAAACACTCGAGAGAAGGTGTTCGGTGTTCGGACTCAGATGTTTATTAATTCTTATCTGTTACACTCTCACAAGCTGGGAGTTCTAGCTAACAAAGTAGAACATGGCTCTGTCTCCACTCTTTACAAGGTCTTTTAAGGATGAATTGTCCAATTATGAAATGACACCTAAATTATTTTTACTTTTAACCCAATAACCAACCACCTGTGGCCTGCAATGCGGATTTTTCTCCCCAATTACAAAACACCACCCCAGCCCATGGAGAAGAAGGTGAAAAAGGTCTGGCCTCTGCCCTAAATCCTCCATCCTGCTTTATATATATTACTGTATTCTAAACCCTTAAACTCTAAGTTTTCCACCCTGTGAGATCACACACTTCTATTCAACCCCACACCCACAATCCCAGGGCTGTCACTCAATTTTGGGAGCCTTTTCCATGGCCTCAGGTCAATGCAGTGTTTTCTTGGGGGTCAGTGCCTGTCAGCACAGAAATCTGAAATTCTCAGTGCCCGGGGTTCCAACATTGGGGGAACAGGAGTTTGATTGGAACAGCCAAAGCTATCAAGCTGCTGCTCCTGATTTTTTCCTTTTGGTGCCACCTGGATGCCAAATGGATGTGCCAGGAGCTTCCCACCATGCTGAAATCCCTGGGGAGGGGCTGCAGGAAGGAGTGGAGCTGGGAAATGCTCTCCCTGACTCCCACAGCACATTGCAGATAATGGAAGGAGGGATTGGCTGGGTTGGATCAGGTCTTGTTTTCCCCAGGGATGAATTAACCCAGCTCCAGTCAGAAGATTTTCCTAAAAGCCTTCCTGAATATTTGCCCATAATCTGGTTTCTGAGGAGTGGTGATGTTTGTTAAATACTATTTACAAAGGTAAATGGAGCAAGATTTATCTGAGCAAAGTGTTATACAAAGTAAAAACCATGGAAATGAAACTCTTTCTGCGAGCCTTTAAAATAATATTTGAAAAATACTAAAACATGAAGTTAGTGATAAGGTTTAGTATCTTAATTTTCTGATTTCCACTGAGGATGTGAACCCTTGGCAGGGTCAAATTTAAAGGAGTAAATGGATTAAATTTATTAAATCAAATTTAACTGGATTAAATTTATTTGTTGAGTTTTCCTGAGGCACAAAAAGTGTCATAAGCACATGAGAAAGAAGGGTCAGGTCAGAGAAAACCCTGATTTTCCATGCTGACCTTGGCTGGCATCAGGAACTGGGGAATCAGTTCTGGGGTAACTTATGCATGATTTTTTCTGCAGATTAAAGTGACCTTGTCAAAATCTGCTCAGGAGAAGCTGAGGAGGAGGAGGAAAGAAGACAAGGAACACAACCATAAAGAGCAGCAAGAAGGCAAAGCCTGGGAAGGGAAAGAAGAATTCCCTTGGGAAAGGATTAGACTGAGTATGAGCGAACCAGAGAAACTCACAGCAGAAAGTGAGGAGGAGGGCTCGCCTTAAATGAATATTCCCTGTTCAGTGCTGCTGAAATGGGAATTAGGGCTGCTTGCACTGGGGTTTACCTTGCTTCTGATTGGTTTTATTGTAGTTTGGTCACTTCCTTCTTCCCCAGGGTTTAATCTCTGTGGGGATTTATTGACATCGCCAAGAAATGGATCTTTGTCCTTAGAAAATGTGGCCTTGAACCCTTCCCTGAAAAGAACATCCAGTTTGAAGAGATCAAAGTGTTCATCCTTGCTGGATTCTGGTAAGCTGGGACAGTGAGCTCTTAAAATATTTGGGTGGATGGAGTGGGACAGTTTCAAAATACAATTTTATTTGTGCAGTGGCCAGTCCTGAGGTGCTCTGGAAGATCACTGCTGTGGGGCTGGAGGGGATTGAATTCCTCACTGGGGATTCAGCTGATCATTTTTCATCTAGACTCTGTTAGGGAGACTCATGAAACATCAGAGGGTTTTGGTTTGATCAGGATCTGAAATTATATAATGTATTAACAGCAAACAGCCCCCTCCCCTGGAGGGAGGGAGTCCCCAAAATCCCTTTTCTGGGTACATTTTGGCACTGAACTGCCTTTAAAAAAAGCAGGAGAGAAATGTTAAGAGTAGCAGCTCCTACTGATGGTGCTCAAAGGTGGCCAGAATTTCTCAAGTGTCTCCTCAAGGTTTGTGATGTTATTAGCACACTCTGCCTCTGTTTTTACATTAAACAACCACTACCTTGGTGTGCGTGTCTCTTAAAAGTGAATGTTGTGTTCAAAATTGAATTTATATTCAGACAGAGAGAAGGGAAATCAATTTTATTAGGAAAACAAAGAAACAAGATAATCTAGGTACAACTTTCAGCAGAGGAGCAGCACTAGAGATGGCAAACCTGAATAAATTAAAAGAAAATTCCACTCGGACATCTACCAGGCTTTAAAGTCCAATGAACCCTGATTTATTTGCCTACAGAATACAGGAAAGTTTCCCCTTCTCCCCATTCCAATCTATACACATTAATATATTTTGTATATATTAATCTACATTTATATAATCACAAATATACATTAATTTAATGTATACATATTTGTATACATTTATATATTTTGTCTATATTAATGTACATTAATATATACATTAATCACACCACCATTTCTAAAGCCTGTTAATAGCAGAAAATAAAAGAAACCATATTAATACAGCAGAAGCTTCCAATATTGTACATGCAGCATTCATTTTAATTTTGCAAAAAGCCAACTTTATAATATGTATCTATTACTCTGAATGAATATATGATGTTACAGGCCTTAAGTAAACACTGGGTGTTCAAATACCTCTGTGCAACCAAAACGAAAGGGTACGGCCTTCGTGTTCCCCCGCGTCCAGCTGCCTGAGTTCTCCAAGTGATAAGATAACCAAGACACAAACCAGAACACAATTAGAAAATGCCATGTTAAATTTAAAGAGGACATACTAAATCCTTATCAGAGGACGTAAAATAACAGGATGGAGACACAAGGAGGAATAAAATATATTAACGTGACACACAGGATGTCATGCAGATAAGCCAGAGTATGAAGAAACCAAGCAGAAGAATTCCTGTAACATCAAAGAAATCACAAAAATGTTTGAATAATGTATGGACTCTATGAATATGCATTTACCTCAGTAAAGAAACAGTATCTAAATAACACTGTTCTAATTTACCAGCCTGTTCTTTGGCTGCTTGCCAGGAGCACCCCAGCGCTGGGCATTTGTCTCTTATTTTATTCCCTTGTGTGAAAAACGAGGTTCGCTTTGTTAGTAAAATTTATAAGTTTAATAATAACAATAGAAAAACGAGGAGACAGAATGATGCAAAATGGTACAGCTGGGTGCCTGGCATTCAGCCAAAATGCACAATTTTCTAATGAAGACTCGTTCCTTAAGAGCATCAACTTGTTGCATATTCATAAATTCTCATACATGATTCAAACATGCCTCTCGAGTTTGGATGTTTCTGCTTAATTTCAGCTTCCCCCCACCAACCATTCCATCCTGCAAATCGATTCTCCAGTGGCTCAAAGAAGTCTCACACTCCAGATAACTGAGTTTTAATAAATTCCTCCCCTGGAGCTCTGGTCATCTTCATCTGGATATGATAATCCAGAAATGTGAGGGGGATTTTCTGATTATCTTTCCATTACCTGGGTTAGACTCACAAAAGCAGTCTTTATTTTAACATCAGGCTATAGTGTCACGGTAGGACACAAGATAGATTGACTCCACAGAGCTGTCAGGAGAGAAAGAGGCTTTATTTACAATCCCAGCAATTTCTTTTAGAACACGCTGTGTAAAAAGGTCTGTTATTGCGCCATGGCACTGACACTGCTCTCCATGGGTTCAGGAATAGGAAACAACCCCTGGGACAGTTGTTCTGGCAAAGGGAACACTGTTTGCTGAGCCTGTGCTGAGAAACGCAGAGAGATGTTTTGGAAAGAGCAACTGTTGGCAGCTTTCCCTTGGGAAAGGAGCCAGCAATGGTTAGGAAGCTGAAATTCAGGCTCAGAAATGTCACACCCACACTGTAGCCTAAGAAATATATATATTCATCACACTACTTATTTCTGTGTTTCATTAATAGCAGAAATAAACGAAACTATATTAATACAGCCAAGTTTTTCAACTTGATACATTTTAATATTTGCGAAAAGCCAATAACATAACGTGTGCTAATGACACCTTATTGAACTTGGTTAAAAAGTTGAAGTTTTGTCTGGTTTTTCCCAGCTGTGTCAGCAGAGGAGGCGCGGGGCCGCTGCCGGGAGGCGCCGGTGACGCAGAGCCCCGAGGTGCTGGACCCTGCCGAGCTGCAGCCCTTCCCCAGGCCCGAGTCAGCCCTGGCAGAGGCACTGGCACTGCTGGCTGACCACGACTGGTGCGTGCACGGGGGGCACGGGGAGAGCTCTCTGTAATGAATCCTTAAAACCCACATGATGGCAGCCTAAGGCGCTTGTGAAAAACGAAGTTCACTTTCTTAGTAAAATTGTCACGGTGGGACAGGAAATAGATTGACTCCATGTAGTTGTCAGAAGGGAAAGAAGGCTTTATTTACAATCCCAACAGTTTCTTTTAGAACACGCTGTGTAAAAAGGTCTGTTATTGCTCCATGGCACTGACACTGCTCTCCATGGGTTCAGGAATAGGAAACAACCCCTGGGACAGTTGTTCTGGCAAAGGGAACACTGTTTGCTGAGCCTGTGCTGAGAAACGCAGAGAGATGTTTGGAAAGAGAAACTGTTGGCAGCTTTCCCTTGGGAAAGGAGCCAGCAATGGTCAGCGAGCTGAAATTCAGGCTCAGAAATGTCGAGCCCACAGTAAAATTTATAAGTTTAATAGTAATTTAGAAAAAAGAAAATTAGGAGACACAATAAAGGAAAATAGTATGGCTGGGTGCCTGGCATTCAGCCGAAAAGCTCTCACCATTTCAGAACACTTCTTTAAAAGGATCAGCTGGCAGAGGCACTGGCACTGCTGGCTGACCACGACTGGTGCATGCACCGCGGGGCACGGGGAGGGCTCTCTGTAACAAATCCTTACAACCCGTATGGTCACAGACTAAGACAAGTGTGAAAAACGAGGTTCACTTTCTTGGTAAAATTTATAAGTTTAATAGTAATTTAAAAAAAAGAATTAGGAGACAGAATAAGGCAAAATAATACAGCCATGTGCCTGGCATTCAGCCAAAAAGCTCTCACCATTTCAGAACACTTCTTTAAAAGGACCAACATGTTACTGATTCAAAAGACCCTCGTGCATTATTCAAACATCCCCTTGAGCTCAGATGCTCTCCTAGTTTCAACCCCCCCAAACCTGCCCCCAGTTTACCTCCCACCCAAACCATTCTGGGATATATTTCTCATTGCATTATTTTACATTCTAACTTGTTTGCTATTTGATTCCTTAGAATTCCACCCTTGAATATTTTAATGAAGTTTTTCGAATGGATGGGATTTAAATACTATTTTTTCACGCAGGGAGAAGAAAATCGAAGGTCTGAACTTTGTCAGGTGCTTGTCTGCCTACCATGCCCCTATTCTGACTGCAAAGCTCCACGAAACAACTCTGGCTGTGGCTCAAGAGGTTAAATTTTCCTATCAGAATATTCCACTGCCTCTCTGTGTGAATATATATAAAATACATGTATTTTATAGCTCTCTGAAGTGATTGATGCTCACCTCTGGTGAGTTTTCCTCAATGGGGCGGTCTCAAGGATGATTTGAGACTCAAAGGCTGAGAAAATGTAGATTTTAACTTGATAACATTTTTATAAGTGTGTATTTTAATTCTCACCTGTTGTGAATCAAGTTAGAAATGTCTTTCTCAGTTGCTTGTAATGTTACTTAAAAAATGACAAAGGGCAAACATGAATATTTATTTTAAAGTCTCTCTGATAAACATTATTCATTGTTTTTTGGGTTTTTCCTGTGTGCAGGTCAAGAATTTACGCTCAGGTGTTTCTCGAGCTGCTGTGGTCTGTTTAGGGGATTTGTTCACCCACCTGAAAAAGAGCATGGATCAAGAACTAGATAATGCAGTAAAAGTCCTTTTGCACAAAGCTGGGGAATCCAACACTTTTATAAGGGAAGAGGTAGACAAGGCACTGAAGGCCATGGTTAATAATGTGACTCCAGCACGTGCACTTTGTTCTCTTATAAATGGAGGGCAAAGGTAATTGCTATAAAGACTTTGTAAAGAATATTGTGAATAGAATAAGTTTATGAAATGTAGGCTTTTTAACATCATATCAGAGGACAGTGGACAGAAATTTGAAAATCAGTGAATCAGCTGTGCTAAACCTCTACCCAGGGCAATGTTTGTTGGCATAAATTGAATTAAAGCCCATCTCTTCCTTCCTATGCATTATGCAAGAGGTTGGCTGCTGATCTTGGAGCTTGGTGTATTTTCTGGTAGTTCTGCACCACTTCAGTGATTTTATTTGCTGTTACTGTGGGTGCTGCTTTGCCTGGTAAAGTTGACATAATATTCTTTCTTCTCCTCCTTTGCTCTGCAGTCAATTCCTGCCTTGGCCAGTTGTCAGCACCCCTCTTTATTTAGAAAACCGATTTCTAACTCACAGTTCTCTAGCTGCATCTATCTTGCTTGATTCTCCCTCTCTGGGCTGAGCCTTGTGTCTGCATCTTAATGTCCCTCAGTGCTGGTGGCCATTCTTTTCTGGAGTCAATTCCCTTCGTTCCCTGGCCCTGCTCAGTCTGTTTTCCTTTTCCATCCTCATTCACTGCTCACCACATCTGAGCTGGGTGCACCCCCTGGTGCTTCCTCTCTCCTCTGCCACCCCTTGGTGACATTTCCCAGGCTCCATTTCCCTTCATGAACCCATTCCAGGTGCTCCGCTCAAAATCTCTCCACAGACTCCCTGCACAGCTCCAAATCCTCAGAGTTAGTCTCGATTTGAAATGTTCTCTTTTGTTTCCTGGGAAGGTGGTTGTTGTGGGATACATGGATTCTGCCTCCTGACAGCTCTGCTGCAGTGTCCTGCTCTTTAAACTGAAAGGCAAAAATCAGCTTTGGGATTTCTGTTCTGCATGACTTACTGGGATTCAAACTGACTTGGGATGGATGCCCCATCCCTGGGAGTGTCCAAAGCCAGGCTGGACGGGGTTTGGAGCAACCTGGGATGGTGGAAAATGTCCCTGCCCGTGGGTTCATGGTCCCTCCCAACCCAAACTAGGCTGAGTCCGTGATTTTGTGAATTTAGGAGCAGCAGGCAGTAACTGCCCGTGGCTTTCATTCAGCAGCAAGGGGAAGTGCCTTTTTGGGTTCTCCCTTCAGGCCTCCGAGAGCCCTGGCCCTCCTGCTCTGAGCTGTCTCTGGCAGACTTCCCCACCTTCCCTGGCAGATTCAAACTCACCTGCTGAGGGGTTTTCTGGAGGGATTTTCCCCCTCCAGTCTGTGAGTTTGTGTAGGTTTTCTGTCATCTCAAGGCATCAGAATTGAGCTGAATACAGCATTTGGGCACAGATTAATCTGTTCGCAGCTCAGACTTTCCTAACTCATGGAGTACAGGATGTTTTTAATGGATGACACATCAGGGCATGGCAAAAGGTGCAGCTTTTCTGGGCTTGGCTTCAGGAAGCTCTGGCCATGTCAGCAGGAAAGCTCCTGGAGCACAGGGCAGCTCCAGCTCCAGAGGCTGTGACCAGGAATATGGAATTACCCTTCAAAGGGGAAATCTGTGTCTCAGTAGGAAGTGAAAAGGGTTGTCTGACACAACAGCAATTCCACAAGGGATGTTCTCTCTTAATTGGGCTGAGTTGCTTAAATTCACCACAACATAATCCTTTAATTATGGTGTCACTTATAATTCATGAGACCTCTTAAAATGTACCTGGTTTCCACTCAGCTCCTTTGAAGCCTGCTGTGATCATGACTTTAATGCTGGCAACCCTGACTAGACAGAAATACTGATTCTTCATCAGCTCCCAGGCTGGGTTTGACTTTACCAACAAGAATAATTCCAGTGGGAAGTGTCCTTGCCCATGGCAGGGGCTGAAACAAGATGAGTTTTAACAACCCTTCCCAACCCAAACCAGTCTGGGATTCTGTGAATAGATTCATGATCCACGAGCATGATTGCAGGGATAGAGCTGAGAGTGATTTTACTTCAGGAATTTTAAAATCCTGTTTCTTACCTGTGTTCAGCTCTAAGGTGTTGTGTGCACACACAGGTATTTTCCAGCTGTTTCCATGAGCAGGGGCTTGTTTCCTTCATGCAATGAGGTCTCTCAGCCTCACAATTCTTGTTTTCTGCTTGAAAGTACAGCAGGAGTTACAAATTGTCCTCAAAGTAGCATTTTTAATCCAAATATAAAATTGGAGACGTTAGAGTCTGCAGGATTTTGTTCTTGAACGCAAGTGAGATCAGCAGGGGCAGCAGGATTTAGATAAAAGGGTCACTTGCTGCACGAGTTTGAAAGCTGATTCTGGCTGTTCTCTCCTCTGCATCAGCACAGGTGTTCATTTTGTACAAAGCAGGGATCATGAGACTCCTGCAGGATCTTTAGAAGTTGGTTGAACACTGCTCTAGTCATTTTTACAGTGATACCAAGTGCCCGGGATGCATCTTTGAGCACAGGGTTTTCATAGAGCTCATTGAAAGAACAGTCATGCTTCGTAAAAGAAAACGATCTGAAGGAAAACTAGAACTGAAATTCTAAAGCCTCCCTGCCCCATATCCAAGAAGAATAATCGTAGTGGAAGGTGATCCCAACCCGTGGCAGGGCAGGGACGGGCTCGGGGGTCCCTTCCAGCCCAAGCACCTGGCGTGCCAAGGCTGGCTGTGGCAGGGTGGGTGGGTGAGCGCTGCGAGCAGCCCCCGCAGGGCTGTCCCTCAGGCCTCTTTCCCTCCCCAGCCACCTGCACTGCGCCGTGAGGAGATGCACAGCCCAGCACCTGGGCGACCTGGTGGAGCGCCTGGGCCCCGAGCGCGTCCTGGCCGGGGCCAGGCCCGTGGCTGAGCGCCTGCTCCCCGCCATTGCCAGGTTTGCCCAGGACAGCTCCCAGCAAACGCGGTGAGTTTGCCCTCGGGGAACGCAGCCCTGGGGCTGTGACCTCCTGACAGATCGTTTAGGAAGGGTTGGATGAGGCTTGGGGAAGCCTGGGCTAGTGGAGGGTGTCCCTGCCCGTGGTGGAAGGGGATGGGATTTAAGGTTCCTTCCCAAACAAACCTTTGAGTGCAGCTGTTGTCCCAGCACTGGCAGGATTTAGGATAGTGCCCGTGGCAGGAATCACCTGGATACCTCCTGCACACCCTGTGCTGTGCTGGGCACGGAGGAGGTGCAGCCACACACGGAATGCTGGCTCTGGAATCCACACTTGGATCTGATCCCTGTCTCTGGCTGACATCTGTCATGCCTCTGACCACCCTGGTTAAAGGCAGCTGAGGTGGAAGGCCGTTCTCATTAATTTGGTTGGTTAATTAAAGTGATCCTTGAGCACATCCTCTAGGGAGGATGGAAAGGGGTCTGGTTTCTCCTGTTAACAGCAATCTTAGAGTCGTGGGATCACCGTGGTTGGAAGAGACCTCCAATAACAATGACTGGGGACTCCAAACCTCCTTGGGCAGCTCCAAGCCCTGAGCACCCTTTCCATGGGGAAATTCCTGCTGCTGTCCACCCTGAGCCTCCCCTGGCCCAGCCCGAGGCCGTTCCCTCTCCTCCTGTCCCTGTTCCCTGGGAGCAGAGCCCGACCCCCCCGGCTGTCCCCTCCTGGCAGGGAGTTGTGCAGAGCCACAAGGGCCCCCCTGAGCCTCCTTTTCTCCAGGCTCAGCCCCTTCCCAGCTCCCTCAGGGATTCTCCAACCCCTTCCCAGCTCTGCTCCCTTCCCTGGACACAGTCTCCCTGCACCTTTCCATTTTGGAGCCACACACCTGCAGTGACCCAGTGTCAGAGCCAGTTCCTACATGTCCTGCTGCTCTCCCTGCAGGTTCTATGGGCGGAAGATGCTCTTCAGCATGATGGCTCATCCTGACTTGGATAAAGCCCTGGAGAAGTTTGTGCCAGCCAAGGATTTGCCTTACATTAAGGAAACTGTTGGCAGCCTACGAGAGAAGGTGTGTGGGAAAGGTCTTGTGGAACACCTGGGGCAGGTGGAGGTGTCCCGGGGGCTGCTGGGTGTGGACAACTCCAGCACTGCAGCCACGTTATCCCCTGTGCTTCCCTCCTTCCATGAATTCCTGCTGTTCCTTTGTGCAGGGCCTGGGGGAGATGCCCTTAGATACACCCTCGGCCAAAGGAAGGCGTTCCCAGACTGGAAGTGTTGGACATTTGAGGTCATCCTCTACTTGCAGAGATGTTCCCATCATCCTGGACAGGTAATGAGCTCCAGTGCTTATCCTGTGAGGAAGCTGGCCAAGGAGAGAGCCCAGAAACAGCCACAGAGGGCTGGGAAAGTCAAACATCCCTGAAGGAAAAGGAAAGTCTTGACCTGTTCCAGAGGAAATCTTAGAGTGGCTGGTTATATTAAAATGGCTTTGGGCATTTTGAAGTTAATTTGTCTTTTGATCATCTCTCAAATACACACAGTACACAAACCACCTGGAATTCCCAGCTTGGAATCACAGAATGGCTCGGGGTGGAAGGAACCCTACAACCCCCCCAGTGCCACCCCTGCCATGGCAGGGACACCTCCCACTGCCCCAGGCTGCTCCAAGCCCAATGTCCAACCTGGCCTTGGGCACTGCCAGGGATCCAGGGGCAGCCACAGCTGCTCTGGGCAGTGTAGATCCAATGGATCCATGCCAGCATCATCCAAGATGTTGCTGTTCAAACTCATGGAAAAACCATTCCTGGTTGGAGACACAGCACAAATTACTCATTTGTGCACAACCGTGGACACCAAGGACTTACTTAGACCCTGGCTGGGATGCTGAAGGGTTTAGATCATACTCTGACCACTTTTAGTTTTGTTTTATCTTCTTACAGGTTTTATATTGACCTTTTTTGGGTCTTGGATATGCAGTAGCAAATTTTGGGCTCAGATAGATAAGAATACAATGACCTTATGGATTACTCCAGGACATTCCACCCCTTCTTCCATATCATCTGATGGGTGCCCAGATGAGTACGTTTGAACTTTAAACACAAATCTATACATTATACATATATATACACAAATGCAGTTATTTCAGTGGTCACTGCCCATCCAGGACATCCCAGGGAGTTCACTGGGCCCGTGACTGGTCGGACTGGAGCAGCCCATGGAGTGGCAGTGATGTGTCACAGTAGGACATGAAATAGATTGACTCCCTATAGCTATCAGAAGGGAAAGAAGCTTTATTTACAATCCCAGCAGTTTCTTTTAGAACACGCTGTGTAAAAAGGTCTATTATTGCTCCATGGCACTGACACTGCTCTCCATGGGTTCAGGAATAGGAAACAACCCCTGGGACAGCTGTTCTGGCAAAGGGAACACTGTTTGCTGAGCCTGTGCTGAGAAACGGAGAGAGATGGTTTGAAAAGAGAAACTGTTGGCAGCTTTCCCTTGGGAAAGGAGCCGGCAATGGTCAGCGAGCTGAAATTCAGGCTCAGAAATGTCGAGCCCACAGGGATGTTCAGCAGCCAGGGGTGCACTGGCATTCCAGCCTTACAGGCTGTTCTCACCCCCAATCAAACCCCCCTGAGGAACACAAGACATTTCTGCATCACCCACCAGGTGCAGCCGGGCCTCTGGGCAGAGACAGCCCCATGGACGGGTTTGCCTTTGCTCGAGGCAGGATTGATGCAAACCTCCCCCTTGTGTGCACCACGGGGCCTCCCCAGGGCTACACTCAGAGCACAGGGGTGCCTCTTGGCCTTGGCAGCTCACGTGTCATGGATCCAGCCATGGATTACCTGGTCCATGCATTACCCGGGATGTAGTGTCCATGGGAAAGGCCACCCCTTGCTCTTGTGCCCACTTGGAGGTGGCATCTGTTCCCCTGTGACCTGAGGCCCCACGGGCCCACTGAGCTGGAAATGACTCCCCCTTGTTTGCAGTCCATGACTGAGCTGGAAATGACTCCCCCTTGTTTGCAGTCCATGACTGAGCTGGAAATGACTCCCCCTTGTTTGCAGTCCATGGCTTCACCCTTACAGCCTGATCCAGCTGCTCCTTGTGCTGCTCCTCAGGAGCCCAGCTCTCAGGCACAGGATGCACTTCCACTGTCAGCCCCTCCACCTGGCCGCTGAAGTCTTGCCATTCTGCAGCAGCCAAAATCAGTTTCCCTTTGTGCTGCCAACTGCCCTTTTTCCTCCTTTCCAGCCCCTCCCACAGAGCGTTTGCCACCTTCCACCAGTGCAGAGGCAGAGTGTTGGCCATTTCTCTGGCTCAGGGATGTCCAGAGCCAGCTGGCGGCTCTCAGCTCTGCAGCCTGACTGGATCCACCAGCAGCTTCCATGGAGGGCTCCACGCTTCCCATTTCCATCTGGTTCCATCGGTGAGGAGAGTGTGCCACCTCCCACCCACTGCTGGCTGGTTCTGTGGTGGGGCCTCCTCAGCAGGGGCACCTTGTCCTGCTCTGAGACAGGTCAGGGAGCTGGGCACTCTGAAATAAGCAGCCTCCCCTTCATTCCAATCAATCCCTTTCTGCCAAAAAGGAATGAGGTAGGAGTAGATAGGAGTGGAAAAATAACAGTTTGTTAGCAGAATGCCAACAGGCAGGGGGGGAAATGTAAATAACTGCTAGATAGCAGAGTGCTAAACCTCATGAACTCCCCAGGAAAAAGAAGAGGCCTAAAATCCTGGAAATAAATCCCCATTGCTATCAGGGATGGCCCGGGCTTTAGGACAAAGGGACAAGCTGGTGTCAGAGCCCTCTTGGGAAGGCAGGAGCCTCACGGAGCAGCTCCAGCAGCAGACAAAGGCCTGCCAGCTCCTCCAGGGTCAGCCTCCTCCCCACAGCAGGGCAGGCAGGGCAGGGCCAAGCGCCAGGGCCGGGGCCTCTCGGGGTTCTCTGCCTGCCTGCTGCTGCCCACAGTGATCCAGAGTGGGGCTGCGCTGCTCCTGTAGCTTTGATTTTTCAGCCTAAGATGTTTTGATTTTTAAAACTCTGTTCTCACGGAATTTTCTGTTAACAAAAGAAGATGTTTTTGCTAAGTCTGTCTCGTTTCCATTCTTTCTTAGAGGTGGAGACCATTTGATGTCTCTCTGTGTTGGCCAATGTGATTGAATGGGTGTTAATTCTACCACCCATCGGTTTAGCTCTGGCATTCTAGTATATAAGGGGGTCAGACTTTGAGTAAATATCCATTTAGATCTATTTAGCCTTCTGACAAATTCTAGAGTCATGTAGTCTGATTTCATGTCCTATAGCAACACATTTATGCTGGGATTCCTCAGCTGTGGACAGGCACCCATGGAATTCATCCTCAAGGCAACTCAGACCCTCTCACTGCAGTTCCTCCAAGCTCAGGGAAAAGCCAAAAATGAATAGAGAACCCGAAAAGGAAAGGAAAGAAACTTTTGGCTGAGCAAAGACCAAGCAGCCCACAAAGCCAACACCACACAGAGAAATCCTTCCAAATGCCTGGGTGGAAGGATTTCACAAACACCCAGGACAGCAGCACACACACACACACACAGGGTCCCTGGCTGAGATGGATGTGGAATACAGGAACACCATGGATCACCCCAGGACACTTCGCTGTGTCCTTTCTGTGAGGGTGGGCAGGGCCTGGCACAGGTGCCCAGAGCAGCTGTGGCTGCCCCTGGATCCCTGGCAGTGCCCAAGGCCAGGTTGGACACTGGGCTTGGAGCAGCCTGGGGCAGCGGGAGGTGTCCCTGCCATGGCAGGGCTGGCACTGGGGGGCATTTAAGGTCCTTTCCAACCCAAACCATTCCATGGTTTGTGGTTCAGTGAACTGAAAAAGCAGCACCCCGTCAAATTTAAAGCAAGCCAAAAACTGCATCCAAGAACACGGAGTTCAGAGGGCAGTGTCTCTTCAGGACCAGATTTCTTTAATACACCCTCCACAGTTCAAAATAATAAGTGATTCTACATTTACTGATAAATTTTGATTGCTTATTCCATTCCCCATCCAAGCCTCGTGCTCAGGAATTAGGAGTAAGGTAATGACTGCCTGGATGGTCTGTTAATACTTACCTGGACAGAGAGGTGATGCCACCGGTTTTGTAATTCTTTCCATGATTCTCTAATGAGATCAGCTGCCACAGGAAATTTGTTTCTAAATACTCTAGGAAGAGCTGTCGGGTTTTCACCTCAGTATGGAGTGTTGCTGAGGTAACACCTGGGGTCAGTCCTTAAATAAATACTCTGGGAATAAAGAATTAAACTACAGTAAGTTTTGGGGGGGCTGTGCCCCACTCATATAAGGGGAGTTCCCAATTGTTCCTGGTCACAAAACCAGCTGCTTTTGGAGCAGAGTGGATATAAGACTTTGGGAACAACAATTACTATTAAGTGATTTGTTTTTAATTCACCATGTTTAAGGTGAAACTTTCTGTTTACTTCTGATACTTGCCCTTAGATAGGAAGAGAATGTGTGGGATGAGCCCATGAGAGGGAATGGCCTCGGGCTGGGCCAGGGGAGGCTCAGGGTGGACAGCAGCAGGAATTTCCCCATGGAAAGGGTGCTCAGGGCTTGGAGCTGCCCAGGGAGGTTTGCAGTGCCCATCCCTGGAGGTGTCCCAGGAATTCCTGGAGGCAGTGTGGGTGACTTGATTTAGTCTCATATTGATAATTGATGGAGAGACAGGAAGACTGATTCGGTGATCAGAATTCCATTTTACTCAGATTTTCCAAAAGCTTACATACCATTTCAGGAAGGTTAATAATTTTCACTGCAACAATCAGGTTAAAAATCACACAGACAACTCATACATTTTACAACATCCTTTGCTTGCAGAAGCTTGATTGAATCACTTCGTAAGCAGGTCTAATCCCATCTTCTGTAACCTCCAAAGCTCTGTTCGTTCCTGCCATGGCATCTTGGCTATCAAACCAGCTATGCTGATTAAGTCTGTTTTACTCTCTCCTGTGTATTCCCAGTCTCAGACAATTTAAGGCCCACATCCCACGCTGGCATGGCTCGTGGAATAACATCTCCCTTCCCCACAGGGATGGCACAGAGGCCCAGGAAGCCCCCAGGAGAGCAGCCCCCCGCAGTGCCCTGGAGAGCGAGGAGTACGTCCGGGACATGGTGGGCCTGCTGAACGCCAGGGATTTCCGGGAGCGCATCAGCGGCGTGCGGCAGCTGCTGCTGGACACCCAGAGCAGCCCGGCCCTGGTGCTCGCCAACATCGTCAGGGTAACCCCGGGAAAAGGCTGGGACTCCAAGGGCTTCAGGGTTTTCTAAAAGAAGTCTTGCCTCCTTCTCGGAATAAGGAGCAGGGGGGTCTGTGCGAGGCACTGAGGGAGGACGGGAAGGGGACAGGAGGAGAAACGTGGGATTTTTCGCTCAGGGCACTTTGGAACCACTGCCCTGAGAAGCTGTGGCTGTCCCATCTCTGGAAGTGTCCAAGGCCAGGTTGGGTGAGGCTTGGAACACCCTGGGATAGTGGAAAGTGTTCCTGATGATGGCAGGGGGTGGAATGGGATGGGCCAGGGAGCCCCAGAAATCTCAGCTCTCCAATGAAAGTAGTTCCTTTGAATTGCTTCTTCTGACCTTGTTGCCAAGTTTCCTGCGGTTGTATTTTGATTTGGTTTGAGTTTGTAGATTTGGGGAGTTGTAGTTTGATTGGGCTTGGGTTTGGAGGTTTTAGGGGTTGTAGTTCTGTTTTGGGTTTGCGGGTTTTGGGGGTTGGAGTTTGGCTCTAGGTTTGTAGGTTTTGGGGGTTGTATTCTGGGTTTGGGAGCCAGAGTTTGGAGGGTTTGGGGGTTGTAGTTTGAGTTTTGGAGGTTGTACTTTGATGAGTTTGAGGTTTGTAGTTTGGTGGGTTTGGGGTTTGTGAGCTTTGGGGATTGTAAGTTGGTTTGATTTTGTGGGGTTTGGGGTTTGAAGCTTGGTTAGTTTGGGTTTTGGGGGTTGTAGTTTGCTTGGGTTTGTAGGTTTGGGGCGTTTTATTTTGGTTAATTTTGGGTTGCGGGACAATATTAGGCCAAACCCAATCAGCGCTGCACTCTCAGAACTGTATGGGCTGGGCAGGAGCAGCGCCTCCCAATCTGTGGTTCCATGATTTCTGGCATCCTGAGTGCTGTTTTTCATGCCACTCTTGGGTAAATATCAAATAATGGAATAGTTGTGGAAAAAGCTGAAAGGATTTAATGAAGAACTGTAAAACTGTCTCTGAAGTAGAGTTACAAGTTTTTGTGTGGGAGAAGGTGTGGAAAGAATTATGTTGAATTTATTGTGCTAGGGCTCGGGATGAGGATCCTGTCCAATAGGAAAGGAGGTTCTGTAGGAGAAAGAAGCGTCTAGCCACTATAAATTAAAGATAGATACAGTGAAAGGAAACCCAAGCTTGTCCTCCAACAGTGCCATATCTTTGTGTGGAATTCTGCTGCAGAACCTCCTGGTGTCCAAACCGTGGCTGGGTTTGAAACCTTTCTGACATCCCCTGTGCTCAACAGAGCCATGTCTCCCTAAAAATACTAATTTTTAGGCTCACAGGAAATCTGAGTCACAGTGAGTCACTGTGCCTGGGGTCCATTGCACGGCAGGGGTTCAGATCAGATTAATGCATGGGGTTAAAACAACAAACGTTGCTTGGCTTGCTCCAAATATGATCCCAGGTATTTGCACATCCCAGAATCCTAGAGCGGGCTGGGTTGGAAGGGACCTTACAGAACATCTGTTTCCACCCCCTGGAGAGAGCAGAGCCATCATTTGCAGAGCTGGACAATTAAAGTGTTAACAGTGAAGCCAGGTGATGAGCTTTGATTCCCAGTTCCACGAGCACTGCTTGGATGCTTTTCCAGATCTTTGACGCCTTCAAGCCTCGCTTGCACGACTCCAACAGCAAAGTGAACCAGGTGGCTTTGGAGGCCATGCACAAGATGATCCCGCTGCTCAAAGATAATTTATCCCCCGTGATCAACATGTTGATTCCTGCCATAGTGGACAACAACCTCAACTCCAAAAATCCAGGGATTTATACGGCCGCCACAAATGTTATCCAGGCTCTATGTCAACACTTAGGTAAGCAATTTACGCTCTCTCAATTGGACAGTTTTAATTGTGGTGATTAAGTTGTGAATTGAAAGTGTTACTCTTTCCAAGAGTTTCACAAGAGTTGCTACACTGTCTAAAAATCATTGGTTTATTCTGGCCACACAAATCACCTTGATGTTTCTCAGTAGTGCTTTGGTTGGTTTTCCATAGCATTTTCTTATTTACCTTTTCCCATTTTGGGAAATATTCCCATTTATTCCCAGATAATTTAATATCCTATTTAAGAATTGAACGCGTTTTGCTCCTTGCCTTTAGACACGTCCCTGCTCCTGCAGCCGTTCTGCACAAAAGCCCAGTTCCTGAGTGGAAAAGCAAAGCAGGACCTGACAGAAAAGCTGGCTGGTAAAATGCTGTTTTTCTTTACTTGCTCAGTTGGTTTGGGTTCCCTTAATTAGGGAAATTAATTGCAAGGTGGAGGAGGGTCTGTACCTTCCCTTCTGTCTCAGGAGGTTGTGCAGCAGTTACCACATCTCAGGTCTCTAATGGAAATTGGAGCTATTGCTGACAAAACAAAGGATTAGTATTAGCATTAGTATTATAGAGTCAAATGGAAGATCTAGAAATAGCTGGAATTTGTAAACATTTATAAATACATTAAGGATTTAATTTAAATTTAAATACCTCATATATTTAAATACCTTAAGGATTAACATTTATAAATACCTTAAGCATATAATAATTTTAACATGGCATTGCATTCCCTCTCCCAGTGCTCATTCCCTCATGCTCTTGCCAGGAATCCAGACTGGTTTGGGTTGGAGGGACCCCACATCCCCCCCAGTGCCACCCCTGGATGGGCAGGGACACCTCCCACTGTCCCAGGCTGCTCCAAGCCCAATGTCCAACCTGGCCTTGGGCACTGCCAGGGATCCAGGGGCAGCCACAGCCGCTCTGGGAATTCCAGCCCAGCCCCTCCCCACCCTCCCAGCCAGGAATTCCTTGAGAAAGGCTGAATTTCCACATTTAAAATGAACAAGGAATGTCTTTACGGGAAGTATGCTTGAGCCAAACATTTCCTTGGCTCGCTTTCAGAGCTGTTCTGTGTGAAGTGGAACTCAATAAGCACAATGGACAGGCTGTTCTTGAAATGACAGGATTTTCACCCCGTCAATCCCCTAATTAGGGGTCTTTTCCTCTCAAAGTCCTGGACCAGGGTTTAAAAGATGAGTGGAACCTGTAGCTTCGGTCTTCAAGGGAGTTTATTCTATTTTTTTATCTTAAGGTCTTACAGCAGACTCAGCACGCTAAAAAATGCAGCTACGGGAACACGAACAGAGGGTCCAAGGTCATTTTAAATATTCCTAATCCAATTAACTCTTAAAGTGTGCAATATTTACAGTTTTGTACCAATAACTACTGCCTATTCTAAATACACAATTCCTACATCAAATCCACCCCACCAATGTCCCTGTGCCACCGTCACAGCAGGAGATGGAGCAGGAGCAGGAGAAGAAGATGAGACACTGCCCAAAATTCTCCATCTTGCTCTGATCTACTTCCAGACTAAAAACCCAAAAGCACAAATTTTCAGCCTGTGACAAACTAAACTACTATTTATTTCAAATCTTTGTTGTTTTCAATCCATCTCTGAGTGTTGGAAGTTTTTCCCATGGACTGAGGTCAAAGGCAATGCTTTCCTGGGGTCCCAGCCAGGGTCTGGGCCCCCCCAGGGCAGTTCCAGGGGTTTTCCACCTGCCCTGGACTCCAACATCAAAATATCCCTAATTTTATGCTTTCTGAAGGTGTTAAACAGCCTTTAAACAGTCCCTCTGTTGCTGGGATTTTTGGAGTGGTTTGTATTATATATCCGAAGAGGCTATTCTGGCAAAGAAGGAAACATTTGGTAATGAAACACTGAATTCATGCTTAAGGATCTATTCCAACCGAAATGATTCTGTGGTTTGATTGTCCAGTTAGGGGAAATATTTCATCCTGTAAACATATGTATTTATTTTTCATACATATTTTATATATGTATGCAGGGCCAGGAGTTGGACTCGTCCTTGTGGGCCCCTTCCAGCTCAGGATATTCCATCATTCTATGATTCTATATTTACAGTATGAGCCTGCTTTTTTCTTAAATATCTACTGTTTATTTCTGAGATAGAGGGGAAATTGGAAATACCAGACCTTACACTGTGAGAAATAAAGGTCCTTAAGAGAATCCTAACTAAAAAAAAACCCAACCTAAAAATCCCCTTTATTTCTTTCAGGTTTTTTTTTTTAGCTTAATGGCAAAGTGTAATTATCAGCAGCACTGGTGCTCCTGTGTAAACTCCTGGGATAAAAGGAGTGGTTGTGGGAAAATCTGATATTTTTTATGGGAGCTGGTGATGTTGCAACAGCGAACTCTTGTGTACAGCAGCAGTTTGAGGAGAGGATTTAAGTGCTTTTAAAACCCTCTCAAAGCTGGGGATCACATCTAAATTGTAATTTAAATTATGATTTTATCCTGACACCTGGCTTGCTGCCTTTCAGAGCTGGTGCCGGAGCTGTACCCCTGTCAAAGCTGGGGATCCCATCTAAACCGGAATTGAAATGAGTATTTTATTGCAGATGTGGTGCCAGAGCTGTACTCCTCTCAGAGCCGGGGATCCCGTCTAAACTGTAATTTAAATGAATATTTTATTGCAGAGCTGGTGACAGAACTGTACCCCTGTCAAAGCTGGGGATCCCATCTAAATTGTATTTGAAATGAGTGTTTTCTCCCGGCAGAGCTGTACCCCTGTCAGGGCCGGGCATCCCATGTAACCTGTAATTTAAACGCTGTTTCTCCCGGCAGAGCTGGTGCCGGAGCTGTACCCCTGTCAGAGCCAGGCATCCCATGTAACCTGGAACTGAAATGCTGTTTTCTCCCGGCAGAGCTGGTGCCGGAGCTGTACCTCTGTCAGAGCC